>WNWK01002298.1:6879-74339 GCA_009830355.1 Cherax destructor
TCATTGTCATTTCACTATCACTTCCTGTTGTACCCCAGGGGATGTACCCCGAGATGTACTCCTTTCCCCCTTGGAACAGCATATGGCACGCTACCAGGCGCATATACCGTCGTATATACTGATGCTTCACGGGAGAATATTCCACACCACCCCGCTACGGGAACTGTTTTGAAGAGCTTGGAGTTCATATTCACTATCACTATCATCACCATTGCTCACATCAGAGTCTGGGATATGAGTAAATAACAGTTTCCTTTTTCGTTCTGGTACAATTGAGCGTGAACAAGATCCCAAAGCACCGGAGGTGGGGGCTGAGGGTCGTCGGGGTTTTTCCTAATATTACGGTATTATGATCATTAGTTTCGGTCACAACTGCCTCAAAACCTTGAAACTCATCACCACTGACACTCCCATCGGTGTTAGAACTGTCACTGGGAACAAAAAGTCCCACCGAGGGTGAGGAGTTTTTTACCGCCAGGCATGGTGAAATATGTATACTAACATGGCGTTCCACAATGCACCACTGGCCCCCCGATTTTCCACTGCGCACACTGACCACGCAGCCCATTCTCTCACCACTAGGCCTACCAGCCATTTCGCGCTTAATTTGAAGCGCTAGAATTTATGCGTACTAGTACGTCAATAACCCTGAAAGGGTTAAAATTTTCCATTGTTGTCCTAGACTCTTCTCCCCAGGATGCAACCCTCAACAGTACTAACTTCCTGGTATCCACTGGCTGGTAGGTGAATGGTGGCAGCATACAGAAACATACCCAACATTTCACCTGTGCCAGAGTGTGATCCCTGCTCCCTCAGTATGAGCTGAGGATGGAGATAAAGGATATAAAAGACCGACACGATGGAAAAATTAAATGCAGTATAATGCGATCCTTTATCAACTGTTTCACCCACAAAGTGGGTGAAGATCTGTGACTTGATAAAGGCCACTGTGTAGGCAAAACAGTCAATAAAGGATCACATTATACTTAACCACGGTGTTACTGGATTGAGGGAATGTTATATCTCGTAGGGCCAACTGACAAGACCATTGGATTGAGCTGACTTCTTCAGTGAGCATAAACAACTTGCCCATAATCAAAAATCTTCATTACTGAAAAACTAGAATAAAAGTGATAAACCTGAGGGTATGGCATAAGTGGCTAGTATTTCATAGTAAAATTAAGACGGTTAAGTTTGAGGTGGCATCCAACCTGAGTCGAGCGCTGTCCCAGTGACACGTTGCACAGGTATGTAACAGCTTGCAGTGATGAATAGGGGGTGATGCCAGCAACAATTATGGTTGAGTCACAGTAACTAAAATAGATGATAAACAAAACTTAAAAATTTTAAGGATTTATTATGAGGCAGTCCCTGATATGGGCCCAGTAACCACTAGTGCTCTCCCTAGCCATGCCCTGGTGTGCTAAGGGCAGACCTGTAAAAGCATGTGGAAACCAAGGCACCCCAAACTAGCATACCCTGCAGGGAAGCTGTATACCAATAGCAGGGAGAATGTAAGATATCCCCATTTGCTTCCCCAAATTCATCGGCACCTCCCGGGATAACATCACTCGTTCAATAGCCCCTACCATTGGTATATACACATTTGTTTTTATTCAGTGTGATGGGCCAGGCTTGTAGTATTCACTACTAACTGTTGAAGTCGGTATATTCTGTAAATTCTCCAGTGTTTATTGAGTTTTATAGTGGAGATATATTTAGTGCCCTTGGAAAGAGTTTTAATATAACTTAATGTAATATTGCCTTCTTAACCTAACAGTTTTACACCTGTTCTAGGCTACGTTGGGTTGGATTGTTTGTAAACTTATCAAGATAAAGTATCTCCAGTTTAAAATATAACTCTGTTGCACAACCCACTTAATAAAAAAAAATTGACAGTACTTAATTAATTTGGCTATTATCTAAATTTCCCACAACAGATAGCTATTTTTCTTTTGCTATAAATAAAACTGTTAAACTATTTGTCCTGGGTAAAATGTACATAACGACTGTTGATTGGCTCACATGTGCTGTGCAACATAAATGATACTTTTGCCGAGTAACAGTTGTCTGATGTTTTGCTATTTCACTTTAAAATCCACAAGTCTCAACTCTGGAATCCATTAGATGAACATGTCCTTTGCATGCTAGTGTGTCACCATGAGCCACATTATCTGATCCTTTTGCCACATGTGGAACTTGTTCTTTCTCTAAGCACGAGCGAATGTGTCCACCTTGGTGTGTTAAGACATAAGATGAAACATTTTGTATGAGGTGGATGGAGAGTTTATTGTAAGTAAGGTTATTTAGGCACAGGTACATGTAGGTACAATTATACTTAGTGTAAGTTACCTAGGATAACTCAAAAACGTCATTGAGGCTGCGGGAATAAGAGATAAGCTCTGAATATATGATACCATAACTGTATGACCCTAGTGGGTTTAGTGCTTCATAATTATAATAATACAGTGCCATAAAACTTGACCCCTAATAAATATTTTACATTTCAGACCCCTTTGCTGATGCAGCACGTGGGACAGATGAGGGTGTCCAGGATGGCCTTGTGCATATAAGGCAAGTTTTTTTGCTATGTTTATTAAAGTATTCAGATATGTGATCCAGAGAGGTACTATTGTCCTGTTGTATGAATGTGAAATGGAAGCTTTTTAAATATTTTGCAATGGTAAGATTGCTGGTATTATTTTATTCATAACTCTGTAAGCCGATAGATAAACCATACTAATACTTATACTATTTACTCTTCTGCATTTCACAGTAGGGAATTTTAACCCTTTCAGGATCTGGACCCTCGATCAGAAACTTATGATAGAGAAGCTTTTTTTCAAAGGTAATGAGATCAAAAGTTTGAAATTGATGGAAAACTTGTGGAATTAGGCTTTTGCAAACTTAGCTGCCTCAGCGATATTTACGCACCTGCGATTTCACCCACTTTGAGTCCTGTTTTAGGTAAATTCCATTGTTCCAGTTGACCAAACTCTTAGCTTTTTTGCTAAAATATGGCTTCCATTTTATTGATTGAGCACAAGAAACCACCCATTTAACTATTTCAACTACCCTGTAGTGAGATAAGAAATTGTTAATTGGCCAATTTCACACAAAATTAAAAAAAATTGCCAATTTTGAAACGGTTCAGATTAAACAATGTAGACATTCCTGGCCCTAAAACATTTTCTGTCTCCATTAGTTATGTCCTCAGGCCTCTCCTATATTACACTTACTTTCCATTTTTAATCTTTATTCACACAAAGTAGAATATGTATTTACTGTTATGCAGATTACTGCATTGTAATAATTGTATAAATAATAATAGCACATTCAGGAACTTGTATTAGACCAGTTGGACATGTATTGGACAAGTGATGTGATTTGTGTCTTCTGGAATATCTGCAAAAATAAAATATTTCCTCTAATTTGAGCTGAATTTCAAGCCACTTCCATTTCTGAAACCAATCAAAATCACCTCTATTTCTGTAATATATCTTCCATTCTAACAAATGATATCAAGAATCTTGAGAATAAAACCATAAAAATCATTCGAAAATTCATGACAAAGTTGCTATTTTAAGCCATACACACTGTCAGTTTTGTTTTTCCCATCATGCACTGCATGGAGCAGGATTTTTATATTGTGCATTTTCACCACATAGACCCATTCTCTCATATCTAGGCCAAAATTTACAGCTCTGTTTATCTGAGTGAGCTCAGCTCATCACATAGTTCTGCTGCACGAACCCTGAGTTCAGTGCCATAGTACTATGGCATGGACCTCAAAAGGGTTAAGTCTTGTTCTTGTAATAATGTTTTTCTGATTTTAAAATGCCTGGTCTGAGATAGGCCTGTGGGAGGTCGGGGAATGATCCCAGGAACCATTACCAGTAATAGATATGTACAAATGCCATTGTAAAGTGCTGTTGCATTCTTTCAAGTCAAATTTATGAAGATTTTTTGAAAATTGTTTAGGTATTAGGAAATTAGGAATAGTTTTTTTTTTTTCATCATAGCTTACCACATACAGTGGACCCCCGGTTATCGGCCATAATTCATTCCAGAATGCTGTTCGAGGGCAGTTACCGAATGAATTTGTTCCCATAAGGAATAATGTAAATTAGATTAGTCCGTTTAGACCCCAAAAAATATACTTACAAAAGCACTTACAACAATAATTGTTCGAGTTGGGAGCAGTACGAAATCCGGGGGTCCACTGTAGTTGATTTGTTTTTAATGTTTTCTTTCACCTCTGTGCTTTGAAAATTTTATTGTTCTTCCGGACTGCAATACAGATTTTTGTAGCAAATGTTTAAAAGGATTGTAGAATTCTTTTATAATCCTACTATACAAAAAAAAACCAAGCCCCTATAGTGTATGGAAGAGAAAAACGTACAGATAGTGGAGCCCACTTATGTTTAACTTAAGTTTGTGCATGATATTTACAAGTTATTGTGCATAGTTCATCAACATGTCTTGAAAAGTGATAATGAGAGGGGACTTAATCTGTAACGACGGTCTTAGCTGAGGAAGAACGAGGTTCTGAATACACAGTTATTCTCTTAGTGCTGTCAATATTTAGTAGCTTTACTACTGAGGTCATTTCAATGCATTTGTACAAATTGGGTGCTCATTAACTAGTTATTTTGGTCCTTTCAGTGCACTTGTGGGTACTCAAAATATAATTTGCCTGATATGTGCTTTAAAAGAATTTGGAGATGTAGGTTGCTTGTTGCATTAGATAGTAAACCAAAAAGGAATTAGGTGATATTAGAATAGGGTTATAGGGAGGCCTTTCACAGTTCATTGGGAGTGGTTATGAAAACTAGAAAAGCATAAGTGGATTATTCTTAAATAGCTAGACTTAGATTTTCAATGAGTTAAAGCTTTTATTTAAAAAAAAAAATAGCAAGATAATCATAAAGATAAATTTGCAAAAGGAAAAGTTGTTAGTCATATTGAAATTAATTTATAAAATAGTCTAATCACTTGAAACTAATATATCAAATGCAGTACGTAAAACCTGAATTTTAGCAATTCATCGTACATTTCATAAAACAAATATGTTATGCCTTGAATTTCAGCCGTGAAGCTTAAAACTTTAATTGGATCACTTCATTTTTCACGACTCCGCCCCCTAAAAATGGCAAACGCACTTATATGAAAGCTTTGACAAGCCTGGCCCAGGAGGAGAAAAACTCTGACACTCATTACCATGGCCTGGTGGCTAAAGCTTTCACTTCACACAGCGAGGGTCTGGGTTTGATTCCAAGCGAGGGTAGAAACATTGGGCGTGTTCCTTTACACTGGTTGTCTGTTCTCCATCATTAAAATGGGTACCTGGGAGTTAATAGACTTGTGTGGGTTGCATCCTGGGAAAAAACTGACCTAATTTGCAGGAAATGCTCTGCTAGGCCTATATACCTTGTATAGTGGACCCTTGAATTTCGTGATTAATCCGTTCCAGAGTGTCTGCCGAAATTCAAAATTCATGATTTTCAAAACCATTTTCCCCATAGGAAATAATGTAAATCAAATAAATCCGTTTCAGAGACACAAAAGTATATTAGAATTTTTTTTTTTTACATGAAATGTACATTTATCTACACAGAAAACAATGAGACATGAAGAATAAAACAATAATAACATGACACTTACATTTATTGAAGAGTTGTTGATGTGTGGAAGACGGGAGGAGGGTAGAGGATGGAAGAGTTACTATTGTTTGGAAGGGGAATCCCCTTCCATAGACTTCAGGTACCAAGTCCTTTTCTGGGGTTACTTCCCTTCTTTGTCTTTTACTGCCACAGTACATTCATTACTTACCTTGAAATATTTGTAGTCTTAATTAATGTAGGGAGAGAGGTGTGTAGTATTTATTTTTAAGGATTCAGTGTAGGTAGCCTGTAGACGTAGGTACACGTATGTAGCCCCCCCCCTGGGCTACACTACACAGCCATATTACCATGTACACTGAGTTTAATAGTTTCTAACAACTACCTTTAGATGCCATCATAAACAAAGGGAGAAGTAATGAATAATTCATGCTGAGAATTGTAAACAAATGCGTATGAAGGGCGGTTACTGCACCAGACACCAGATTTACAGTTTTCTCTAACACTGCATCAGAGAAAACGTAATGTTTACTCTCCACCCGACTCATCACTCGATAGCATATAAACATTGTATCAATGTTTATATGCTATATGATATGTGATGTGCTTCTTATATAATTTTGAAGAAAATATCATAGATGGATTAATGAAAATGTCTATACAGTATTAACCTAAAATAAAACATTTAACCTAAAATAATACATTTGTTTGAGCTTGGTGTGGGGAAGTAACCTGGCTGGTTTGTGGGGGTGAAGTAACCTGGCTGGTTTGTGGGGGTGAAGTAACCTGGCTGGTTTGTAGGGGTGAAGTAACCTGGCTGGTTTGTAAGGGGGAAGGTAACCTGGCTGGTTTGTGGGGGTGAAGTAACCTGGCTGGTTTGTAGGGTGAAGTAACCTGGCTGGTTTGTAAGGGGGAAGTAACCTGGCTGGTTTGTGGGGGTGAAGTAACCTGGCTGGTTTGTGGGGGTGAAGTAACCTGGCTGGTTTGTGGGGGTGAAGTAACCTGGCTGGTTTGTGGGGGTGAAGTAACCTGGCTGGTTTGTGAGGGTGAAGTAACCTGGCTGGTTTGTGGAGGTGAAGTAACCTGGCTGGTTTGTGGGGGTGAAGTAACCTGGCTGGTTTGTGGGGTGAAGTAACCTGGCTGGTTTGTGGGGGTGAAGTAACCTGGCTGGTTTGTGGGGGAAGTAACCTGGCTGGTTTGTGGGGGTGAAGTAACCTGGCTGGTTTGTGGGGTGAAGTAACCTGGCTGGTTTGTGGGGTGAAGTAACCTGGCTGGTTTGTGGGGTGAAGTAACCTGGCTGGTTTGTGGGGGAAGTAACCTGGCTGGTTTGTGGGGTGAAGTAACCTGGCTGGTTTGTGGGGGAAGTAACCTGGCTGGTTTGTGGGGGTGAAGTAACCTGGCTGGTTTGTGGGGGAAGTAACCTGGCTGGTTTGTGGGGGAAGTAACCTGGCTGGTTTGTGGGGAAGTAACCTGGCTGGTTTGTGGGGGAAGTAACCTGGCTGGTTTGTGGGGAAGTAACCTGGCTGGTTTGTGGGGGAAGTAACCTGGCTGGTTTGTGGGGGAAGTAACCTGGCTGGTTTGTGGGGAAGTAACCTGGCTGGTTTGTGGGGGAAGTAACCTGGCTGGTTTGTGGGGGAAGTAACCTGGCTGGTTTGTGGGGGAAGTAACCTGGCTGGTTTGTGGGGGAAGTAACCTGGCTGGTTTGTGGGGGAAGTAACCTGGCTGGTTTGTGGGGAGGAGTAACCTGGCTGGTTTGTGGGGGAAGTAACCTGGCTGGTTTGTGGGGAAGTAACCTGGCTGGTTTGTGGGGGAAGTAACCTGGCTGGTTTGTGGGGAAGTAACCTGGCTGGTTTGTGGGGGAAGTAACCTGACTGGTTTGTGGGGAAGTAACCTGGCTGGTTTGTGGGGGAAGTAACCTGGCTGGTTTGTGGGGGAAGTAACCTGGCTGGTTTGTGGGGGAAGTAACCTGGCTGGTTTGTGGGGGAAGTAACCTGGCTGGTTTGTGGGGGAAGTAACCTGGCTGGTTTGTGGGGGAAGTAACCTGGCTGGTTTGTGGGGAGAAGTAACCTGGCTGGTTTGTGGGGGAAGTAACCTGGCTGGTTTGTGGGGGGAAGTAACCTGGCTGGTTTGTGGGGGAAGTAACCTGGCTGGTTTGTGGGGGAAGTAACCTGGCTGGTTTGTGGGGGAAGTAACCTGGCTGGTTTGTGGGGGAAGTAACCTGGCTGGTTTGTGGGGAAGTAACCTGGCTGGTTTGTGGGGGAAGTAACCTGGCTGGTTTGTGGGGGAAGTAACCTGGCTGGTTTGTGGGGGGAAGTAACCTGGCTGGTTTGTGGGGAGAAGTAACCTGGCTGGTTTGTGGGGAGAAGTAACCTGGCTGGTTTGTGGGGAGAAGTAACCTGGCTGGTTTGTGGGGAGAAGTAACCTGGCTGGTTTGTGGGGAGAAGTAACCTGGCTGGTTTGTGGGGAGAAGTAACCTGGCTGGTTTGTGGGGAGAAGTAACCTGGCTGGTTTGTGGGGAGAAGTAACCTGGCTGGTTTGTGGGGGAAGTAACCTGGCTGGTTTGTGGGGGGTAGTAGCCTGACTGGTTTGTGGGGGGTAGTAGCCTGACTGGTTTGTGGGGGAAGTAGCCTGACTGGTTTGTGGGGGAAGTAACCTGACTGGTTTGTGGGGGAAGAAGTAACCTGACTGGTTTGTGGGGAAGAAGTAACCTGACTGGTTTGTGGGGGGGGAAGAAGTAACCTGACTGGTTTGTGGGGGGGGAAGAAGTAACCTGGCTGGTTTGTGGGGGGGAAGTAACCTGACTGGTTTGTGGGGGGA
The DNA here is from genome assembly GCA_009830355.1 of Cherax destructor. Taxonomy (NCBI): domain Eukaryota; kingdom Metazoa; phylum Arthropoda; class Malacostraca; order Decapoda; family Parastacidae; genus Cherax; species Cherax destructor. The sequence continues at coordinate 15,318 of WNWK01002298.1, forward strand.
AGTAACCTGGCTGGTTTGTGGGGGGGAAGTAACCTGGCTGGTTTGTTCTTTCTTGAATTCTATCGTGTTTTTCTTTTGTCTTCTTTAGCAAAGAGCTGCAACTAGGAGCTTTTTTTGGGCCCATGGTGGCTTATTTAGCAGTTGCAAGCACTAAAACAAATGACATATTAAGAAATGCATCGTATGAACGTGTGAGGTGATTGTCACTCGCCGAGATACGATGCGAGGCTGACTCTGAATGGTGTTTGTGTGCCCGCGGCGGCTGGGAGGCCGCTCAGACAAGTTTCATATGACTGCCGATTTCTAAGCCAAATCAAGAAAATCAAGCCAATATTTTGACAAGAAAAGTTGCCGATTTTCAAATTTCACAATATTCAAGGGGGACGAAATTCAAGGGTCCACTGTACATGTACTTGTAGAAATAGATATATTATTATTATTATTATTATTATTATTATTATTATTATTATTATTAAAGTTGTAATTCATACTTAAAAATGACAATTTTTTCATTACATTTATAGTTGTCATTGCTTGTTGACATAGAAATGTGTGGGGTGGTTTGATGCAACATATAACAAGCAGTACCACAGCTATCACCTGACTGCCACAGTGACAGTCACCAGGAAACAGCAGTTAAAAAGAAACTTGTATTACTTGGTAGAAGACTTAAGATTTTTTGCTAGCTATACCCAGAGTAATACCCACCACAAAGAGTGCAAGCTATCCCAGAAAATATGAAAAATGATCAACGTAACGAACAAATCTCAGGTTATCAATACCCCGTTGTTGGGTTTAAGGGTTATGACAGCCCAAGGGTCTATGTACCTCTGCTTTGAAATTGAATACCAGAATGCTTTTGTAAATTTAACTATTTAATACATACCTTTCTATTTTTAAATAAAGTTATTTCCCTTTCATTTTTTCAGTAATAAAAAAATATTAAAAAGGTGGGGAGCAGCAGCAGATGTAAATATTGCTGACACTCTCACCCATGTCCTTGTTTTTTACAAAATGTGAATTTAAGAACTAAATTAACACATTGTACATGAAGTAGGTACTATATACACTATCCAAGTTCCTTGCATTTTTTAACATTTATTATTCAAATGAACAGAAGCAGAACTTTTGAATCCCATATATACAGCCACGTCTTGAGTAGTGTGAATTTTGATTTAGTATGAAATTAATGTGCTAAAATTACTTTTAATTTGAGTAGTGCAAATTTGAATAATGAGAACCCTTCACAGGATTCATTATTCTCTCTTATCAAGACCTAGCTGTAAACAGTGTTTCATTATCCTCATATTTTAGTCTTTGATGATGCAAAGGATATGAAAACTGCATGTTTTGTCTGGTATGCAGGCAATAGCCAATTTAGTCACATCTGTTAATTAGACCTGTGACTTTTTCAGTGAAAAATTTATGAATGACTTTTTAAATATTAAATATGTATCATGGTGGTGCCACAAGGTTATTACTTCACTTTTCTCTCTTAGTATATTTTTCACATTCATCACTAACATTCGAATAAATACACCTAGGATAAGTAAATGACTGTTAAGGGCATAGGAATGAAGTTACAATGAATTTATCGGTTACTTGCCTCCGTGAGTGCCATCTTTTATGTTCCCCTAAATTTACTTTATATGATAAACATAGCATAATCATAGAATACATGCCACAATTTTTTCGACCATGCTATGTGAAAAGTTAGGTAAAAGGATACATGCAACTATTGCAACATTTTATTGTGGCATTATGTAACATTTTGTTGGGGATTCTACCAGTATCATTGCAATGTTAGGTGTTAATAGATGTTAGATTGTACTATCCTTTGTTTCCTTCCATTTACAAAATCAAGGTTTTAATGGGGAAACCACAGTAAATATAATATGAATACAGTACCTTGTGTATATTGTGCATTAATTTGGTTTTTAATTTTATTGTGATAAATGTCTGCATTTTAAAGGAGCAGTTTGGGATATTGGCTGTTCGGAGTGACATCGAAACTGTCATATCTGGGCACCTCTGCAAAGACAGTGATTGTGTGTGAATGATGATGTAAGTGTTGAATGATACAAGTAGTCTGGTGTTTACAGGTTCTGCACCTGTCCCTGAGAGTCCCAACATTTCATTTGCTTCTCTTCATTTACTTAATCAAGCTTAAAAAAAATAAGAGAGGTAGCTAGATATTGTGTATATAATACCTACTTCGTATACAGTGCATCAGCTTAGTTGATAAACTTGTATTTTGTGATAAAGGATGTGTGAAGGTATTGGCAATGTTTACATCTGCTTGACCCCCTCTACCCAACCCACTGCTCCTTACCCCCCCCCCCTTTTTTTTTAACTGAAAACGATTTTAAATTAACATTAATTAAATAGCTTACAAAAGCATTTTGAAAGTTTCACAGCAGAGATGGATACACAAACCATATCACGGGTGGGGTTCGAACCCGCATTTGTGGACACAGTGTTGCCTATGCTAACTGCCTATGCTAACCTTCCTATGGTGTAGAAATATACCTAGTTGGATGAATCTTATTAAAGCTAGCTGGCCCAGTGGCTTAAGCGACGGTCTGGAGTTTTGAGACTCTGACCGCGGGTTCGAACCCCACCCGTGGTATGGTTTGTTTGCAATCGTGTCATTACGATTTCGCGAGTCACGGATACACAACTTCGGGTCATCGCAACCCTTAAACCTAATAGTAACAGGACATGATGATAAGCTGAGAAGGATTTTTTTGGTATTTTTAGGGATAGCTTACACTCATTTTTTTTGGGTATTATTCTGGGCATATTTATTTACCTTTTAACTGTGTCCAATGTACTAGTACTCAGGTGATGACTGCTTCCATTGTATATTAGTACAGTTTTCTGTGGCTTCAAATGTGCCATGTGCCATTATTTTTGACCTTGTCATACACCAACCCATGAAACATGCCATTGATAAATTGGGGACATTTTGGGTAATTATTAAATTAGTTGTACATTTCAATTTTTATTCTATATTATAATGCATCTTGAAAATTGATCAGAATCCAGCAGCGCAATGGCCGAAAGACGCTCACTACGGTGCAGGGTCTGTCTTCGGACTATGATCTGAAGAAGATTGTGCGTGCTTGCAAAAAGGAATTTGCATGCAACGGCACAGTGGTAGAGCACCCTGAATACGGAGAAGTAAGTGCATTGTTTTTAATATTGATAATACAGATTGAGTGCAAAAAAATTACTTACCAATTTCTAACTCTAGTTTTGCAACATTTTTCTTTAAACGTTGTTACACATTAGCAGTCTCCCACTAAGGTAGGGTTAGGGTTATTTCCCTTCCCCCTTCCCCCCAAAAAAAAAGTACTATTTGCTGTCCTGCCACCTGTATTAGAAATGAGATTCATTTTAAAGGCTTTTCTACCCTACCTGCCTGGCCTTTGGCCAAGCTTCCTTGTATCTCTTCAACTAGGCTGTTTGTAGTAGAGATTCTGATAAGTCTTTGTGAAGATTAAATTTAGCCTATTTTTGTTTCTAGGAGGGTTTTCTTGATTTGAGGCTGTTTTATTATTGGTACGTGTCTGATGTGACAATTACCTTGGTACAATGCTGTTTATCATTTTACTTGTACATTTGGTTAGTTGAAATCTCAGTTTTAATGTAGCCTCATTCTTGTATATTGCTGTAATGCTTATTATTTGTCCAGTTTTTTTTATCACATTGTAGGTTTTTCTTGCCAGTTATTATTGGAAAAGCATGTATTGATTGTTTTTTAAGAGCATAGGCAAGAGCCTTTTCTGTTTGAACTAACAAAAATTAAAATGATAAAATTAGTATTTAGACCATATTTTTTCCCCCCTAAACCTTATTCATCTGAAATGAAACTCTGTACAGATGAGTTTTTCATAGGACTATATGGTATATCAATTTTTGTCACTTCCCTTCTACAGTACCTTACTGTACAAAAATGACAATTACCAGTTTTCTGTGTTAAACATAAGTTTTTAATGTCTAGCATATTAATATCCAGTTTTTTTTTTTTCATTCCTATAAGATTTTGCACTTTAAATGATATTTTTAGCTTCAGGTTGAAATTAAGCATTCACAAGTTAAATGAACTGGCATAATTAGTGTTATGGCCATTGCTTTTGCACTGTACTAATTGAGGATACAGTGGACCCCCTGTTTACGTTAGCTCCAAACTTGAACAATTATGTAAGTGTATTTTTGTAAGTGCTTTTGTAAGTGTGTTTTTGGGGGTCTAAAAGGACTAATCTAATTTACATTATTCCTTATGGGAACAAATTCGTTTGGTAACGGTACTTGAACAGCATTCTGGAACGAATTAATAACGTAAATTGGGGGTCCACTGTATTTGGATTACTATCTGTTGTGGCTTAATGCATTTAATCTTGTTGGTATTGTATACCATTCAGGTACATTTAATTTCTTGAAGAAATGCCAACAAATTATAGATTGTATTTAATATAAAAATGAGTTCCTATACTTGGTTCAAGTATTTGGATCTCATAAAACTTCCTTTTTACAGGTGTTGCAACTACAGGGTGACCAGCGAGAAAATATTTGCCAATTCTTGACGAAGGTGGGGCTGGTTAAGGCTGAGCAAATAAAGGTGCACGGCTTCTAATGCCCCACCAACACTCGCCACGACCCTGCTGTCCAGAGTCCTGGGCATGCCACAAATTTCCCAAAGTGTCACATAAGACTTAATCCCCCTCTGCAACTACCACAACTCCTTCATAACCATGTGATTTAAGTGTACATCTGGTCCCATGCCATTGAGGTAGTAATTTTATATTTTAAATATCAAGATCCTTTCTATGATCCCAGCCGGAGCCAAGAGTTCCGGGTCTGGTGGAGAACTGTGTCAGGCACATTAATACTGCGTTAATAAAGTCGCCGTGGGAGTGGCAGTGGAGGGGAGGGATGCGGCCAGTGGCCGCAACCACACCAACAACAGTAGTATCCAGGTGCCAACATGCCCCTGAGCAATAATATCTATATTATGAGAGATTTTACAAGATATTCATAACTTCTTGCCTCCCAATAGGAAATGTACACTTGTACAGAATATACTTGACACCTTTAAAACTAGGATGTATCTGGATAATTGTATAGATGTGTTTCGAGAATGATTGTTTGTGTTAGAGCGAGCGCGAGGTCTGCATTGATTTTCCAGGCTGTTATTTTTCTACATAAGGATTACTGAAATTGGTTTTTAATGTCTGTTTTATGTTTGTTTGGTGTCTAGTGCAGCTTGTCAGTGATGTATAACTAAATAGAAATCTTAAAATAAAAGGGGAAAATCCAATGTGAATTTAAACCCTCCCTTGTAAGTTTATTCATTAAACGGTGTGCTGTATTGTGCTTGTTGATTGTTAGAGAAAGGAATTGAAACATTGCATTTATAACTGCACTTTAATGTGTGGGGGGGACCCCCCCATTTCTTTATAGGCTAAGAGCTGTCTGTTACTCTTTTCTGTAGCCACAAATCTGACTAGTATTTATTAACCCTTTGACTGTCGCAACCCCTAATCTTGAGTGCTCTCCTGTTGTCACAAAATTAAAAAAAAATTATTTTTTCTTATGAAATGATAGAGAATCTTTTCCTGATGGTAATGACACCAAAAGTATGAAATTTGATTGAAAGCTTACGGAGTTAGGCTCTCGCGAAGTTAGTGATCTCGGCGATATACACGCATCGGCAATTTTGCCGACTGAGCCCTATTTTCGGCCAATTCCATTGTTCCAGTCGACCAAACTCGTAGTTATTTCTTTAGAACTCCATTTGTTCTATTGATTGAGTACAGGAAACCACCAATTTACCGATTTCAACTACCCAATAAAGTGGTCAGAAATTGGCAATTTGGCCAATTTCATGCAAAATAAAAAAGTTGTCAATTTCAAAATAGGGTCCAGAATAAACAATGCAGACATTCCTGGCACTAAAATAAGATGTTATCTGTTCATTAGTCACGTCTTTAGGCCTCTATTACTCTTGCTTTCTATTTTGATTTTTTATTCACACAAAAAATAGATTTACCGTTATGCAGACTATTGCATTATTGTAAAAATGGTATAAATAATATCAGTGCACTTGTGAAAGAATATTACTCTCCAATTGATGTGTATTGGATGCGTGGCATGATTTGTTTACTCTTGAACATTTGCAAAAATCGAACATTTCCCCTACTTTGAGCTCAATTTCAAGGTCGTTTTCATCATGAAACTAATCAAAATCATCTATATTTCTGTAGTATGTTTTCCATTCTATCAAATGAGACCATAAAAAAGAGAATACAACCAAAAATACTATACGAAAATACACCTCAAAGACGGCGTTTTAATCCAAAAAACGGTTGTAGTTTTTTTCTCTCTATGCACTGCGTGCTGCAGGATTTTTTTTTATACAGCACACACTGACCACACAGACCCATTCCCTCATATGTGGGCCTACCAGCTTTCTCCCGCTTGATTTGAAGGCGCTAGAATTTGAGAGTATATATACGTCCGAAACAGTGGCTCGTAAGATGTATATATACGACTGAAACAGTCAAAGGGTTAATAGGGAAAATAGTTTTTCAGAATTGTTCACTTATTATAATCATGGGGGAGCACTAAACCCGTAGGATTATACAGCTCCTGTGGGGGGGGGGGAAGTATTCAGGCTCAATTCAGGGAACTGGATCACAGATCCAATTCCCTAGATAAAGCCCCTCACCAGCATCAAGGAACCTCCCTCTAGGGGTGCCCACTTATAACCTTAAAAGGAGCTTATTGGGCTGCTGGTGAAGGCTTATGATCCACTTTCCTCGGATCAAGTCTGAATACTCCTTACCTTTCCCCAGGTATTGTATAACCCATATGGAATGAATTAGTGCTTTTTAACCCTTGCAGTGTCATAACCCCTGCTCCCAAACTTGCTCCCAGGGTTGAAAAATTTTCAGAATAAAAAATTATCCTGTGAAATTAGAGAATCATTTTCTGAAGGTAATGAAACTAATAGTACGGAATATGATGGGAAACTTATGAAATTATGCTCTCACAAAGTTAGTGGTCTCAGCGATATTTACACATTGGCATTTTCGCTCGCTTCACACTATTGTTCTAGTCGACCAAACTCGGTTATTTCACTAGTATTCTTTCTATTGTCGAATGGGTACAAGAAACCACCCATTTACCTATTTCAACTGCCCAATAGTGAGATAAATTGGTAATTTGACCAGTTTTGCACAAAATTCAACAATTGCCAATTCGAAAATAAGGTCCACTAAATAAACATTTCTGCTTACATTACACTTGCTTTTCATTTTGAATTTTTATTTACACAGAAAATTTACTTTTATGGATACTGCATTATTGTAATTGTATAAATGTCGGTGCATTCCTAAATGCGTATTAGACTGGGACACAATTTCAAGCTACTTTCAATCCTGAAACCATTCAAAATCATCTCTATTTCTGTAATATGTCTTCCATTCTATCAAGTGAGACTAAGAAACAGAATACAACCATACAAAAATACACTGCAAAGTTGCTGTTTTAAACCAAAAAGTTTTTTTTTTCCATGCACTATGAGAGATCTATTCTCTCATATCTAGGCCCAAATTTACCGCTCACAGCTTACGAAAGCTGAGCTCATGGCGTCATACTACTGGACCGACACTGACTTCGAAGCCGTGGTACAACGGGACTGACACTGAAAGGGTTGATCAGACATGTTAAATATTGTCGTATAGTGCATGGGGAATACAAGTTAATGTTTGATGAAAGGCAAGTTTACTATTTCCTTCAAGGGCATGGATATAATTGCCAGATTAGAAAAAAGATTGTATTGGAATTAAATATTATGTACAGTATATTTACAATGCAAAAAGTGAAAAATCTTGGTATTGTGCTGTAATTACTTTTATACAAATTAAAGAGGAAAACTCCATGACAGTGCAAACAGCCTGCTGCATCAACATGGTTGATCATGCATCACGGAGTCAAACCTGTAGTTCATTGATCATGCTAAGTTACCCATTCATTAACAGGTTTGGGTAATTGTATACCATGTAGTGGGTAATAGGTTAACATCTACAGATGAGCAACAGAATGTGCAGGTTTGGCTTTCAGATGGAGTGCATTACTTTGAAGATCTTGAACCATGGAATTTAAGCTTCCTTTTTATTACCCAAAGTGCTGTATGATCCCTATGGTTTTAGCATTTCCCCAGGAGTAATATAAATTACTAAAAACAAGATAAGGAAAAACTTGGATGTTTGAATGTACGTGGATGTAGTGCGGATGATAAGAAAGAGATGATTGCTAATGTTATGAATGAAAAGAAGTTGGATGTCCTAGCCCTAAGCAAAACAGCTGAAGGGGGTAGGCGAGTTTCAGTGGGGAGAAATAAATGGGATTAAGTCAGGAGTATCTGAGAGAGTTAGAGCTAAGGAAGGGGTAGCAATAATGTTGAAGGATCAGTTATGGAGAGAGAAGAGGGAACATAAATGTATAAATTCAAGGATTATGTGGATTAAAATAAGGGTCGGATGTGAAAAGTGGGTCATAATAAGTGCGTATGCACCTGGAGAAGAGAGGAGTGTAGAGGAGATTTTGGGAGATGTTAAGCGAGTGTGTAGGAACTTTTGAGCCAAGTGAGAGAGTAATTGTGGTAGGGGACCTAAATGCTAAAGTAAGAGAAGTGTTTAGAGAGGGGGTGGTAGGAAAGTTTGGTGTACCAAGTGTAAATGATAATGGGGACCATTTGATTGAACTTTATATAGAAAGGGGATTGGTTATAGGTAACACATATTTTAAGAAAAAAGAGGATAAATAAGTATACAAGATATGATGTAGGGCAAAATGACAGTAGTTTGTTGGACTACATATTGTTAGATAAAAAACTGTTGGGTAGACTCAAGGATGTACATGTTTATAGAGGGGCCACATATATATCAGATCACTTTTTACTTGTAGCTACAGTGAGAGTAAAAAGTAGATGGGATACAAGGAGAATGGAAACAGCAAGTAAGAGAGAAGGGAAGATTTATAAACTAAAGGAGGCGGCAGTTGGGGTAAGATATAAACAACTGTTGGAGGACAGATGGGCTAGTGAGAGTATAGGCAGTGGGGTAGAAGAGGTATGGGGTAAGTTTAAGAATATAGTGCTAGTGTTCAGCAGAAGTTTGTGGTTATAGGAAAGTAGGTGCGGGAGGGAAGAAGAGTGATTGGTGGAATGATGATATAAAGAGTAGTAAGAGAGAGAAAGTTAGCATATGAGAGGTTTTTACAAAGTAGAAGTGATGCAAGGAGGGAGGAGTATATGGAGAGAAAAAGAGGTTAAGAGAGTGGTAAAGCTGTGTAAAAAGAGCATGTTATCAACAAATTTTGTTGAAAATAAAGTTTTGGAGTGAGATTAAAAAGTTGAGAAAGCCATATGAAAAAATGGATATTTTTTTTTCTCTCTCAACAAGTCGGCCGTCTCCCACCGAGGCAGGGTGACCCAAAAAGAAAATACTTTCATCATCATTCAACACTTTCACCACACTCATACATAATCACTGTCTTTGCAGAGGAGCTCAGATACGACAGCTGAGAATAGTCCCTCCCAGCTGTCACTATCCCAGACCCCTCCTTTAAAGTGCAGGCATTGTACTTCCCATTTCCAGGACTCAAGTCTAACTAAATCAATTAACTGGTTTCCCTGAATCCCATCACAAAATGTTACCCTACTCACACTCCAACAGATTGTCATGTCCCAAAAACCATTTGTCTCCATTCATTCCTATGTAACACGCTCACACATGCTTGCTGGAAGTCCAAGCCCCTCGCCGACAAAACCTCCTTTACCCCCTCCCTCCAACCTTTTCTAGGACGACCCCTACCCCGCCTTCCTTCCCCTACAGATTTATACGCTCTCCAAGTCATTCTACTTTGATCCATTCTCTCTAAATGACCAAACCACCTCAACAACCCCTCTTCAGCCCTCTGACAAATACTTTTAGTAACTCCACACCTCCTAATTTCCACATTCCGAATTTTCTGCATAATATTTACACCACACATTGCCCTTAGACAGGACATCTCCACTGCCTCCAGCCTCCTCCTCGCTGCAGCATTTGCAACCCATGCTTCACACCCATATAAGAGTGTTGGTACGACTATACTTTCGTACATTCCCTTCTTTGCCTCCATGGATAACGTTTTTTGTCTCCACAGATACCTCAACGCACCACTCGCCTTTTTTCCTTCATCAATTCTATGGTTAACCTCATCCTTCATAAACCCATCCGCTGACACGTCAACTCCCAAATATCTGAAAACATTTACTTCTTCCATAATCCCTCTCTCTAATGTGATATCCAATTTTTCTTTATTTAAATAGTTTGATAACCTCATCACCTTACTCTTATCTATGTTCACTTTCAACTTTCTACCTTTACACACTCTCCCAAACTTGTCCACTAACCTTTGCAACTTTTCTTTAGAATTTTCCATAAGCACAGTATCATCAGCAAAAAGTAATTGTGTCAACTCCCATTTTGCATTTAATTCCTCATAATTTAATCCCACCCTTCTCCCCAACACCCTAGCATTTACTTCTTTTACAACCCCATCTATAAATATATTAAACAACCATGGTGACATTACACATCCCTGTGTAAGACCTACTTTTACCGGGAAGTAATCTCCCTCTCTCCTACACACCCTAACCTGAGCCTCATAAAAACTCTTTACAACCTTAAGTAACTTACTACCTATTCCATACACTTGCAACATTTGCCACATTGCTCCCCTATCCACTATCATATGCCTTTTCTAAATCCATAAATGCAATGAAAACTTCTACCTTTATGTACCTTTATGTAAATACTGTTTATCTCACTCCAAATTTTTTTCTTGTTTTCAGCAAAATTTCTTGAGAGAGCCTCTCCCATTCTTTCATCCACTCTTCTTTTGCACTCTACCACTCTTACTCTCCATATACTCTGCTCTTCTATTAACACTTTTGTTTTGTAAAAACCTCTCATAAGCTACCTTTTTCTCTTTTATCACACCCTTTACTTCTTCATTCCACCACTCACTCCTCTTTCCTCCTGCACCCACCCTCTTATAGCCACAAACTTCTGCCCCACATTCTAATACTGCATTTTTAAAACTATCCCAACTCTCTTCAACCCCCCCACTACTCATACTTGCACTAGCCCACCTTTCTGCCAATAGTTGCTTATATCTCACCCTAACTTCCTCCTCCCTTAGTTTATACACTTTTACCTCTTACTTGCTGTTGCCATTTTCTTTTTGTCCCATCTACCTTTTACTCAAACTGTAGCTACAATCAAATAATGATCCGATATATCCGTTGCCCCTCTATAAACATGCACATCCTGAAGCCTACCCATCAACCTTTTATCCACCAATACATAATCCAACAAACTACTTTCCTTACGTGCTATATCATACCTTGTATATTTATTTATCCTCTTTCATAAAATATGTATTACTTATTACCAAACCTCTTTCTAGACATAGCTCAATTAATGGTTCCCCATTTACATTTACCCCTGGCATCCCAAATTTACCTACTACTCCCTCCACAACATTTTTACCCACTTTAGCATTAAGATCCCCAACCACAATTACTCTCTCACTTGGATTTGTCAGTTAAAAATAGGAGAGGAGAGTTAGAGGTATTGGGAAGATGGAGGGAATATTTTGAGGAATTGTTAAATGTTGATGAAGATAGGGAAGCTGTGATTTCGTGCATAGGGTAAGGAGGAATAACATAGAAGTGTGGAAGAACCAGTTGTGAGTGTGGGTGAAGTTCGTGAGGCAGTGAATAGAATGAAAGTGGGTAAAGCAGCTGGGATTGATGGGATAAAGATAGGTGGGGATATAGTTTTAGTGGTTTAGTTTTTTTATTTAATAAATGTATGGAAGAGGGTAAGGTACCTAGGGATTGGCAGAGAGCATGCATAGTTCCTTTGTATAGAGGCAAAGGGGACAAAAGTGTGTAAAAATTATAGGGGAATAAGTCTGTTGAGTATACCTGGTAAAGTGTATGGTAGTTATTATTGAAAGAATTTGGAGCAAGACGGAGAGCAGGATAGCGGATGAACAAGGAGGCTTTAGGAAGGGTAGGGTGTGTGTAGACGGTGTTTGCAGTAAAACATATAGGTGAACAATATTTAGATAAGGGTAAAGAGATGTTTGTGACATTTATGAATTTGGAAAAGGCATATGATAGGGGGTAATGTGGCAAATGTATGGAATAGGAGGTAGGTTATTGAAAGCGGTGAAAAGTTTTTACGAGGATAGTGAGGCACAGGTTAGAGTATGTAGGCGAGAGGGAGATTATTTCCCAGTAAAAGTAGGCCTTAGACAGGGATGTGTAATGTCACTGTGGTTGTTTAATATACGTATTTATAGATGGAGTTGTAAGAGAAGTGAATGCTTGGGTGTTGGCAGCTGTATAACCCCTGTGGTTTAGCGCTTCTATTTGATTATAATAATTGGGTGTTGGCAAGAGGTGTGGGGTTAAAAGATAAAGAATCTAACAGTGGGAGTTGTCACAGTTGCTCTTTGCTGATGACACTGTGCTTTTGGGGGATACTGAAGAGAAGTTGCAGAGGTTGGTGGATGAGTTTGGTAGGGTATGTAAAAGAAGGAAATTAAAAGTGAATATAGGAAAGAGTAAGGTGATGAGGATAACAAAAAAAATTATATAAAGGAAGATTGGATGTCAGATTGGAGGGAGAGAGTATGGAGGAGGTGAATGTGTTCAGATATTTGGGAGTGGATGTGTCAGTAGATGGGTCTATGAAGGATGATGTGAATCATAGAATTAACGAGGGATAAAAAGGCGAGTGGTTCACTGAGGAGCTGTGGGATTACCAAAACTATTATCCAGAGAGGTGAGGAGGGGTTGAGATGGTTTGGACATATAGAGAGGATGGAACAAAATAGAATGACTTAGTGTATAAATCTGTAGTGGAGGGAGTGGGTAAAGGTTTTGTGTGCGAGGGGCTTGGACTTCCAGCAAACGTGCGTGAGCGTTAGATAGAAGCGAATGGAGACGAATGGTTTTTAGGACTTGACTTGCTGTTGGAGTGTAGGCAAGGTAACATATATGAAGGGTTTGAGGGAAACTGGCAGGCCGGACTTCGATTCCTGGAGATGGGAAGTACAGTGCCGGCACTCTGAAGGAGGGGTGTTAATGTTGCAGTTTTGTAACTGTAGTGTAAGCACGCCTCTGGCAAGACAGTGAATGATGAAAGTTTTTCTTTGTCGGTCCACCCTGCCTTGGTGGGAAACGGCCGATGTGTTAATAAAAAAAAAAAAAAAAAAACAATCCTATCAATAAGTGTCAACCATAGCCATTTGTTTGGTCTGTCCCATTATTGTATTCATGGGGGAGCATTAAACCTGTAGGGGTCATAAGTTCTAAAACCTGTGGGGGTCATTAGTTCTAAAACCTGTGGGGGTCATTAGTTCTAAAACCTGTGGGGGTCATTAGTTCTAAAACCTGTGGGGGTCATTAGTTCTAAAACCTGTGGGGGTCATTAGTTCTAAAACCTGTGGGGGTCATTAGTTCTAAAACCTGTGGGGGTCATTAGTTCTAAAACCTGTGGGGGTCATTAGTTCTAAAACCTGTGGGGGTCATTAGTTCTAAAACCTGTGGGGGTCATTAGTTCTAAAACCTGTGGGGGTCATTAGTTCTAAAACCTGTGGGGGTCATTAGTTCTAAAACCTGTGGGGGTCATTAGTTCTAAAACCTGTGGGGGTCATTAGTTCTAAAACCTGTGGGGGTCATTAGTTCTAAAACCTGTGGGGGTCATTAGTTCTAAAACCTGTGGGGGTCATTAGTTCTAAAACCTGTGGGGGTCATTAGTTCTAAAACCTGTGGGGTCATTAGTTCTAAAACCTGTGGGGGTCATTAGTTCTAAAACCTGTGGGGGTCATTAGTTCTAAAACCTGTGGGGGTCATTAGTTCTAAAACCTGTGGGGGTCATTAGTTCTAAAACCTGTGGGGGTCATTAGTTCTAAAACCTGTGGGGGTCATTAGTTCTAAAACCTGTGGGGTCATTAGTTCTAAAACCTGTGGGGGTCATTAGTTCTAAAACCTGTGGGGGTCATTAGTTCTAAAACCTGTGGGGGTCATTAGTTCTAAAACCTGTGGGGGTCATTAGTTCTAAAACCTGTGGGGTCATTAGTTCTAAAACCTGTGGGGTCATTAGTTCTAAAACCTGTGGGGTCATTAGTTCTAAAACCTGTGGGGGTCATTAGTTCTAAAACCTGTGGGGTCATTAGTTCTAAAACCTGTGGGGTCATTAGTTCTAAAACCTGTGGGGGTCATTAGTTCTAAAACCTGTGGGGGTCATTAGTTCTAAAACCTGTGGGGGTCATTAGTTCTAAAACCTGTGGGGGTCATTAGTTCTAAAACCTGTGGGGGTCATTAGTTCTAAAACCTGTGGGGTCATTAGTTCTAAAACCTGTGGGGGTCATTAGTTCTAAAACCTGTGGGGGTCATTAGTTCTAAAACCTGTGGGGGTCATTAGTTCTAAAACCTGTGGGGGTCATTAGTTCTAAAACCTGTGGGGGTCATTAGTTCTAAAACCTGTGGGGGTCATTAGTTCTAAAACCTGTGGGGGTCATTAGTTCTAAAACCTGTGGGGGTCATTAGTTCTAAAACCTGTGGGGGTCATTAGTTCTAAAACCTGTGGGGGTCATTAGTTCTAAAACCAGTGGGGGTCATTAGTTCTAAAACCTGTGGGGGTCATGTTTGATTTTTCAACCTTTAGTTTGCCTTTACTTAGCTCATTCATTATTATTATTATAATCAAATAGAAGCGCTAAACCACAGGGGTTATACAGCCTTAGCTCATTCAACTTAACACTTTTGCACTGAAGAAATACAAGCATCCCTGTGGCACACTTTAGCACTTCACCTCGATTTAAAATAAAAAAAAATCAGTTGTGTGTAATTTACAACCATGCTTTCTTACATGCCTGGTAATATCAGGTGTTATTACCCATTTGGCTGTATAACCCTTGTGGTTTAGAGCTTTTAATAATAATATTACCCATTTGTAGCACCAAGGGCAAAGGAAAGGTCATGGTGTTTATTAGTTTTCCCTTCCAGTGGCTGCATTACATTTATAGGGAAGTACTTAACCCACTGGGGTCATTCAATGCTTGGAGACTGGGAAGCAATTGTTTAATCAAAATGGAGGGTAGTTCCAATAACCTGGATAAAGAACACATCCATAGCACCTTAGGGTTAGCTTATGATTATTTTTGGTTGTAAATTATCATCATCATCAAACAGAATTCCTGTTGTCAAGGGTCCAGCACCTGCTCTTTTTTAGAGTATCATAAATATCCTTGTATATATCGAGTGATAAATATAAACTATAATGATTGACAAATCTCATCAGCTATGGCATATCCACTGGTTTAGAGCTTCTTTTGATTATAATAATAAAAGTTGGCCAGTGTTGCATAGTTTCTCAGGTATTCACTTGATATTGGTTATTTTTATCAATGTCTTATGCCCTTACTATTGTATTAATTTATACTGTGGGGGCGATGATGCTTAAGGCAAGTGTTAGACCTGTAAGGTATGTGTTATTTGATTATAATAATAATGTATGTGCAAAAGTAGGAATGTGTGAAGGTTAGGTGTTAGAATAGGAAGAAAACTTAAAAGTAGGCACAATAGGTTTAAGTGTCTGAATTAAAGGTGGAACTTGGCGAGGTTAGTGTTGGGGTGGTGTAGGTGTTTAAAATAGAAGTGTTGGGTGCTGCTGACGACAGGAGTCTGAACAAATGGACCGAGGTGCTGGTAGTGTGTATTAGTGAGCAAGGTGCATGTCTGAAGCACAAGTGGTCTCCCAATTATTATAATCAAATAGAAGTGCTAAACCACAGGGGTTATACAGTAGCCCCAAACCTGACCGCACTGGGAAGATACCCAGAATCCTAAATTTAGTTTAAGTGGTCCAATGCAGACCAGTGTTCCTGCCAGTTTTGTGTGTAATTAGGCGGTCGTGATGGCAGTCTTGTTTGTGCCCCTGAAAATACGCGCATACATGACCAGCAACAGGAAAAAAAAAAAAAGGTAAATTTCATTGTAACATGTAATGCACTTTTTGGGAGTATTGTGCTAGTAAGAAATTGGTCAAACGTGGTCACAATGTTCATTGTAGGAATGAGAATTGCATAATAACTGAAAGCACTGGCCAATTCTAGTAAATACCCTCTAATTCTTCCAGAGGATACAGCCGCATACCCAACAACTGGGGATTTAGAACCTTCAGTGTACACTGCAATATCATAATGACTGTTCTATTAAGAGAGCATAAAGTTGCAGGCATTAGTGGAAACAATAATAATCAAAACTAATGACTAAACCCACTAGGGTCATACAGTGATAGGGGTATTGCTGGAACAGATAGTAGTCAAGGGTGGAGAGGATAGCAGAGGTAGTTAGAAAGGGCTGTGAGGGATGCTAACGGTAGTAGTATTATCAAAGTTTGTAATAAACTGGTTGCAGTCAAAGGTGGGGTTTTCAGCAAAGGGTGAGAGCGGTGACGATGTTGATAAAAAAAAAGTGGAAACAAACAAACATGGAGTCAGAAACTGAGGAAGGGAAAGGGAGGGGGGGGGGGGGCAAGACGTTAAAGATTGGAAGGCAAGAGTTGTGTGGTGGTGGGGGGGGGGGGGGGGGAAAGACGTTAAAGATTGGAAGGCAAGAGTTGGGGAGGGGGGGGGGCAACCCAGGGCATTGAGGACTACAAACAAATTAGATTAAGACCACCACTTGATCGCCAGTGAAATATCTTGAGAGAAGAGGTTGTTACGAACGAACGAACAAGTTCAGGTAAGACCCACAAAAGTGGGTTGAGCGGGGAAGTGTGGACAGCTGAAGAGAAGTCGGTGAGAGGAAGGTCTTGAGTCGTAGATAAAGTGCCAGGGCTTAACCCAGCTGCAGAGTGGTGGTTAAGGAAGGTACCTAAGCATCAGTAAAGGACTTTTCAGGATAAACTTCCCTCCACTTTAATGTATTTTTTTTTTGGACCAAAGGCAAACTTTGTTGCAGCAGCTTTGACTTAAAATAGAGGTGTAAATTTCAGCGAGGTTAGTGTTGTTTTGGGGAAGTTTTGACATCAGAAATGGATTGAGAGAGATTGCACGAGTGCAATTTATCTCCCAAACCCAACAAAAATGGCTAGAATCCTAAACAGTGATAACAAAAAAAAAAGATAAAAATTGTGATCCAGCAGGTGCAGAGAAGACACGAAGTCAGTCAGGTACGATCATAACTAAGCATTAAAACCACAAGGGTCATACAACACTGCAGGTAGGGAAAATGCAAAGGTCATGATGGGAGTGTAGGGTGAGAGGCAGGGGAAGGGGGAGCAACAAATTATAATCAAAAGCGCTAAACCACAAGGGTCATGCAGGGAAGCAACAAGTTAGCTTGTTAAAAGTGTAAAGATGTGCACCGAGTTAGCCAAATTAAAGGTGGGACTTTCAGTAAGGCGAGGTAGTAAGTTAGTATGACGAAGATAAGTGAACTCTGCATGCCCGCTGATAGGCTGGAAACTGTTGAACTTGGTGCACTGCTGGGCTGGTCCCTGGGTTTTCGCCGATAATTCTTTCCAGAATGCTACTCGTGCCATTACCGAACGAATTTACTTAAGAAATAATGTCACGTAGGTTAGTCTATTTCAGACCCCCAAAATACACTTGCAACAGCACTTACGAAAATACATAAATGTTCGAGTTTGGAGATGCACGAAAACCGAGGGACCACTGTACATGTATTATCCTCGAGGGTGGCTGATATATAGAGCCGTGCAGACTCCCAAACATGACAGCAGTGGCAAGTGCCAGAAACTTAAATGTGGTTTGACAAATTAAAGGACACTGCTGCAGAAAATTGGGTCACAAACACCTGACAAGAGTGGCCGAGTCTGTTACCCCATATATCGTAAGGTTCATGGAACCATTAAAAAAGTTGACTTGTTTGCGTTAACTAGAAATGTGGCATAACCAAAGATGGGAATACGAAGAAATGGGATGAAGTCTTAAGTTTTGGATAGTCTGTAATGCACCTGCAAGTCTGACAACTACGAGTGATTATAACGGCTGTGAAAACACTGACCGAGTCTGGTAAACATTCTGGTGTTTTTTGTTAGGAAAACTTTATACATATTCACCACTAACAGGAAATTTAGAACCAATAGCATAACAATGAGAATGGAAGTGATCAAAAAAGAACAGATGTTACAGCAGGTAAGCCAGCTTTAACGCACAAGTAAACCCCTGTGGTTTAGCGCTTCTATTTTATTATAATAAAATAATCAAAAGAAGCACTAAACCAAAGAGCAAACTAAACTGTTAGAACTAACAGGGGAAGGGAAAAGCATGGTGCATGTAGAGGAAGCCAGTCAAACTGGATTATAATCATGGGGGAGCGCTAAACCCACAAGGGTCATACAGCGCAGAAGGACAGGGAAGGATACAAGGGTATTGGGTAGTGAGAGGAATGATGATTAGCACATGGAGTGCAAGGTTATGATCAAAAGAAGCGCTAAACCACAGGGGTCATACAGCGCAGCTGGGCAGGGAGAATGATGGGATTAGTAAGGTATGGAGTGCAGCAGGACAGTGGATATTGAGGTAGAAGGGACTGAGGGAAGTGCTAGAGGTATAATCTTCAGTTTGTGTCAATGAGAGTCTGGGTTAAGGAGGGTCCGTCAACAAGGGAAGGTCCAGTAAAGGGCAGCAGGGCGGTAACGTCGCCAGTAGTGGTCAGTCCAACAATGTTACTAACAAACTGGACCCTCACACATCTCAGTGGAACAGGGCACCTCCACCAGATACCCTGAGTAGGGCGAGCGCTAAACCCGTAGGATTATACAGCACAAGTGAAGCTGAGAATACTGAGGGAAAAAAAAGGGTTGTATCAAAACTAAACCCACCAGGGTCACAGGGTGTGTAATGCTTTACCTGAAACTAGCAGTGGTGGAAAGTATAATGGAGGGATTATCATAATTAAAAGGAAGTGCTAAACTTACCAGGGACAGATTATAATCAATAAAAGTGCAGGGTAGGAATTGTTGCAGGATCTAAGGATAAATAAGGGTGGTGATGTTAGGAAGGTCTGCGACGAGTGATAAAGGATTATCAGTTTGTTTGGATCTGTGCTCCAGTTCCCTGAATTAAGGTATTCATACCTCCCACCCCCCATAGGTGCTGTATAATCCTACGGGTATAGCGCTCCCCTTCATTATCATTTCAAAGTTTGTGTAAATCAGTTGGTGTCAAAGAGGGAGTGAGTCAGAGGTGAGTCAGTCAGCAAGGAGAGTTAGTCACACTGACCCCCCCTCCCCAAGGTGAGTCAGTCAGCAAGGAGGGTTAGTCACACTGACCCCCCCCTCCCCGAGGAAATGAACATTAATTTAAAATCACCTAATAACAAGAAACAAGAAATGCAACATCTGAGACAGATAATGCTCGAGAAGAGATACAAAGAACATACTCTATACCACTTTGTTAAAGTAGACGGGAGCTGCTGTGTAATGCTGCAAAGTATGAAAGAAGATCTGATGGTATGGTATACCAGTGCGCACAAGTGCACTTACCTTAAAAGTTCCATCGGGATAAGGATCAGATGAATGTAATAAAACAGCCCGAAATGGGATGGATAACAGCAAAGCATAATTTAAGTTCTTGTAAACAACACAAACATGGAAAAACCGGGAGAGCGACACCTGAAGCTCGCCACGATTACCTGAGGCCTCTGATATTCAACTGATTTGTGAGAAAACTACGTAGTATATCGGAAATCTGAAGCAGTGTCTACGGACTAGTAGGGGTATGAAAGTCTACGTGTGGAGGTAGGGGAAAATGAGTAAGCAGCGAAAGACTGGAATGCTGCAAAGTTGTGCAGATGGTTTAGATGAGTGAGAAGAGATGGCAGATAGATCAGTGTCCATCAATGGTTTCGTCTCCTCAATATATTAGGAGATAGCATCAAGTGTTTCAGAGGACGGGTTAGTTGCATGTGGTATGACATCAGAGGTAAAAGGGGGAGGGTGAATAAAGATCGGAGAGGTGATGGAAGATACCAAAGAAGGGGAAAGGGGATGAGAGGGTACAGTTAACTTGGGAGGGGACTGTACAAGGGGTAGGATGAACCTCTACACTCATAACAGAACTATTAAGAGGTAAAGAACTAGGTACAGAGACTGGAAAGGAAAAATGTTTGGAAAGGATATGTGAAGAAGGGATAAAAAGAGGTTTGAACTTTTGGGATGGTTTAGACTTCAAAGAAGTACAGAAGAGGGGAAGGTGTAGTTGTGCGAGGTGTCTTGTACACATAGAAACATGCGAGCGAGAGATGAAGATTCAAGAACAGTATTAGGCATCCAGGTAGGAACCTCGGAGGTGAGGACTACGAAAGACTTAAGATAGAGGTGACTGTGAGCTCAAAGTTGTGACACTAGAGACAGTGGAAGTAGGTACTACCGAGGTTGGAGGTCTCTTAGTAACTAGAATAAAGTCATGGAAGTCTTCACTAGAGGCAAAGATGAGAGATTGCTATGGCATATGTGAAACCTTTCTCTGAGACAACGAATTTCTCATTCTTTTACGTAAACTTGGCAATGGCAAGAAAAAGCCGGGCAAGCCTCATTACAATTAAGGCAAGAGGGATTTAGGTTGCAGGATGTTGTATGGTCGTCAGCACCACAGACTGGGTACTGTCATGAACCAGGCAATATTTTGCTGGGTGGCCAAAGAACAGTTTTTCCACTGTTGTGGTGTAGGGATCAACTCTCGGACATGGAGACGGTGTCCAGCAATATAAACCGAGGACGGAAGCTCAACAGTCAAAAGTTAAGCGAGCTGCATAGCAGGGGTAGTGTCTCCGCACGCGGGCAGGTAGTACATATACGTGTCTACTTTGAGAAATGTCTTGGAGCTCGAGTTGTGCAAGAATGTCATCACCACGTCTAGAACTTATGTTGAACAATGGTATGAGGTAGAATGACGGTATCACTACAAGAACTGAATGGTGTTTTTGAATTGTTACAGGGATACCATCTTCTGTGGTAAGGAGAGAGAGAGATCGTGGGGTTGGCTAATGTTGTGTACTGACAATGTGTGCACTGCCCTTGAGAGCATGAAACGAAATATTTTGACATGGCATAGGAGCGCCTTGCCGATACTATGATATGAAAAACAGTAGGAAATGTTGGTTGTAGAATAATAAAAAAAAAACTGTCGTGCCAGTCTTTTCTGGGCAGAGTGAGAAGTAATAGAAGTGTCATCAGTTAATTGTCTTGGTCGTTTAGGTATGGGACCGAAGTTGGTCCAACTTGAGATGGGCAGGTGATTTGAGAATCGTTTCACCGTAGAGGAAGAAGCCGGAAGCATGGTCAAAGAAGTGTGGAGGTCAGATGTATTGAAAGAGTCAGGTGGCACCTGGAGCTGGTGACGAAACAGCACCAGCAGAAGGTACAGGGGCATTAGAAAGGTCTGAAGAATAATTAAATAAAACGGTCAGAACAGGGTGTGGTAGCAGAAAGGGGCCAGGTGGACAAAAGAGAGGGCGGCCAGATATTCGCCACAAAGCATACTTCCTTCAGTCACTACCACCCGGAATCCACCCGTCACCCGAAAGACCCAAAGCCGAGAACTGGAGAGGGAATGGGACACCCCCAGCTGATCCAGATTCCATGAACTAGAATGCCTCAGGGAAGAACACCAAAGGTTGAAAACAGGAAGGGAAAAGGAGGAAAGGGAGTGGGAGGATGGGATAGCGAATGGGGGATAATTAGGTTCGGTCTCAGGAAGGAGACCAAAAGGTCCAATTCTTCAGATCAATAGCCTCTTTACCACCAAAGTGGAGGGAGAGTTTGTGAGGGTGGCTAAGAGATTTAGGAAAGTTCAGGCAACTTCCAGGACATATGACACTCAAACAGAAGACAAAGCAATTAGACTATCCTGTTCAGGAATATGGGAACCATATAGGCATAAAACAAAGGGACAAGTAGACATCTTGTTAAAGTAAGCTGATGTGATTTAGTAACATTATTATTATTATAATCAAATAGAAGCGCTAAACCACAGGGGTTATACAGCGCTGCAGGTTATTGTAGGATGCAGGGAGAGTGGGTTGTAAGAGGGAGATGGATGATTAGTAGGGTATGGAGTGCAGCATGACGGTGGATAGTGCAGGGATAGAAGGTAGCAAGAGATCGAGGTAGAAGGGACTGAGGGAGGTGCTAGAGGTGTAATCTTCAGAGTTTGTGTAGTAAGTCAGTTTCTGTCAAAAAGTCAACAAGAGAGTCAGGATTAAAGGAGGGTCCATCT
The DNA here is from genome assembly GCA_009830355.1 of Cherax destructor. Classification (NCBI taxonomy): domain Eukaryota; kingdom Metazoa; phylum Arthropoda; class Malacostraca; order Decapoda; family Parastacidae; genus Cherax; species Cherax destructor. The sequence goes on from WNWK01002298.1 coordinate 37,704, forward strand.
GCAAGAAGGGAAGGTAAAGAAAGGGCCGCAGAGCGAAGACGTCGTTGGAGGTAAATTCTGCGTGCTCGTTGATAGAGTGGGCAGTCCAGCAGAATATGTCGAACAGACACTGGAACAATATTTAAAATCAAGAAGTTGCCCAGTATGAAGCACCCTCAAGAGCATTTTTAAGACTGAGCACCTGAACATGCTACAGAATATTTTTGACAGATGACCTAATGTTAAGAACAAAAATAATGTTATTAATAGCAAGAAATAGTAGTAAAGATGTATACATAGGGAACAAAGGAGCAGTAAATTAAGGTGGTTAAGAATTTGAATAAAGATATTAAATGTGCAATAAATGGGAAGCAACTATTAAAAGGTATCAGCTTTACCAATTTCAGCAGTTAGTATGATTGTGAAGGTTATGAAAGACAACAGAAAAAAAAGACCTTTTGCATCTCTACAATTCTACACAGACTTGCGACTACATACCAGTTCCCACCAAGGAAAGGCAACTTTTTACAATGATTACAAATGTAAAGTACAGTATGTGAAAGGGATTTTTATATAGTCAAACTAGAGACTATTGTGGGTCACATCCTTAAGGAGTCCAACCAAAGTCAACAGCAATGAAGGACAAGGCACACTATTTTGACAAGTTGGTCACTTTTTTTTTTTTTACCAATAACATCAGATTCCAACCTTATCCAGGTAAGGAATTAAAATTTTCACACAAGTTTTTTTTTATATATAATACAGTAGATTGTGAAAATGCTGAGTAAATCTGTGGACAGCTCACACACAGCCAATGAAATAATTTTTAATTAAACATTTGTTAAAAGGCTCATTAAAAACTTCTCCACTGAAAACCACATGCGAAAATTTATTTGCCAAATTAATATTTTAACAGAAACAAAGAGGTTTTGTGTTGAGCGAGTGAGAGAAAGGTAATGACGACGTAGTGACAGCATTGGAAGTGTTCTTACAGACTACTACTTTATATACCCTGGCTTACTCCTTCACAAAGTCTGTCCAGAGAATCACTCGAGGAGATGGAGTTTTATACATCTGAAGTATCAAGTTTAAATACATGTTGAGATCACATTCTCACACACTTCATACATCTTGCATATTGGCATCAATATTATGTATAACCACTTTGAACAAAAAATTAATGAGGCGCACAGAATATCAGGATTATTAACATCGTATGAGAGCAAATATTACATCATTATTATGATGACAATATAGTTATCTCCATATCAGATGATGGAGCATGAAGAGGAAGCTTCCACATGGCTACCTCACCAAAATACAGTGGAACATTACACGACCAAGTTACAAATTCATGGATATTGTACCACTGACAAGCAGCATGAGTGACATTCAAACCTTGGACTGGAAATAATCTCATAATACACATTCAAAACAAGCATAAATATTACCCTTGCAACACAGCACCTAAACTCATGTGAAATACTGCCCTCAACAACCACTTCAGGTGCTCATTCACTGCATATGACTGTTCCTGAATTCATGCTCTCAATGGCTGTCTTACAGGATGCATCCTCTATTTTCACAAGGACAGATGACTTTATACAATAGTTAACCATTTAACTTTCATACCTTCAGGCTGTATGTATGGGGACACTTATTTGACTGCTCAACAGCATAAGGCAAATAATTTTCCACTAACTTTTCTGTGCTTTCACCTTTGAGCCAGACTGCATCTAGCCCTAGTGGCAAGAAAGTAATTATCTAATTCTCCTTCGCATCAGGTGCATGAACTATAGCGAACTACCATGGGTATATGTCAAAAAATATGAATTTTTCACTTTTTTTTTTTTTTTTTTTTTTTACCTAGGTATATCACTCACAAATACAGGATACTACTTTTGCCATTTTAATTTTCTAGTGAATAATTACATCATGAACTTCAAAAGGCAACCTCCACTACAGGAAACCTGCAGATGTCTCGGCCTATGTTCCACCCGAAGGTCCCTTGTCTGTTGACTTGGTATTTATCACAAGGATTTTTAAAATGACTATAAACAGTGAATAAAATTGCACCAAAGAATAAATACCCAACCCGAGCTGAATTACATAAACAACTTAATGTGTTGACCCTAAATGCAATAATTCAACAAGGGCTCTACATAAAATCCTTAATGTTCCAAATATCATTTAGAGCACTCATTACCTTTGGAAACACTGCACAGCAAGAAATGGAGAGAAAATGGGAAGGATGCTTTACATACATTCTAGGCTTCACATATATTAATTTAAGGAGGAAAGTACCTTGCTAAACTTTAGCAATGACTGACAAATGTGAAAAAACCAAGGCAATAAATTACTAAGGCTTATTTTCCCTGCTAAAAATCATGAGAACGGACACATGGACCTCTGCTCCACTTTACAAATATAATACAGGTTATACCCTGAATACTCAGCCTTTGGCAGCAACCTTCAAATAATTGCCTTTACTTGTGCTACAGATGGGAAAAAAAGTTTTGAAATTCATTAGAATATAACTTATTGAAATATCAAACTTCAAAACCATTCAGCAACTGTGAAACAAAGCTTGAGAGATTTTAATGCTTAAATAAGTAATAAACTGGTTATAAAATCTCAAACATCTAAGGCGAGGATAATTGTTACAAGATTTTCAGTTGCAGTTTCACCGTATGTGCTTGGGAGGAAATCGACATTGCTTGCAACATTCCTAGGCAATTTGAGCACAATTGTCACCCATGTTAGGACCTAAAGTCACACATACAGTTAAAGAATTATGAAATTATGTAAACAGAATAAAAATTTTGAATATTAAAACATGTGCAACTGATGGTAACAAAGCTATTAATATTTAAATTATTAATAAACTTGTGTAGGAATTTGACATACTTGTATAAACAATGCAGTTACAAATACCTTTCATTGATATGCAGATCTATAAATGACCTTGTACTGTAACTCACAAAGTCAAATTTGCTAAAAAATATAAGCTACACAACACATCTGATAATATTTAAATTTAATGTAACTAGTGTCCTCAACAGCAACCTTGTGTGTACGTGAATTCATCACTCGCCAAACATACGTCAGTAAAGCCAATGTTCACACGCAGGGATCAAAGCAATTTATTGGCCAAAGGTTGACTGACCATCTTTGCATCAATCATTAAAATAAAACTACCTTTTTAGGCTGGCTCTCTCTCACTCTAAATGCTATAGGAGTATTATATATTTAATTTTGCAAGCAATTTACCTGCCAAGCTTTACTCTTACTTGGGATTAAGCTTTATGCCCACTGGTCAATAAGCTATTTGAGACGAGAGCACAACTATTTGCAATTACGAAGGCAAATGGAAAATATGGAAGCCATGACTTTGTAATAAAACTTTTACTATCCAACATTCATAGACAACCAAATCCCTGGTAGTGTAAATGCTTCTGTAACGAGCACTTTTAAATGAAAATGCGCTCGAGTTTGCGTATTATACAACAGAGAATCAAGCTCAGGATAATTAACCACACACCACCAGGCAGTCTTTCACTTACTCCCGTATACCAAGTTAACAGTTTAATGTACTTCATAAGACCAAACCCTAGTTTAGGCTCACTATATGTATGGACAATTCATTTTCTGTACAATCTTCTTCCTCATGGAAATTTCCAGACATCAAGATCTGACAAATTTATCCAGCTGCAGGACACAGACTGTCCAAAGAAAAACACTCCCTAAACAACCAACTAGCAACACATTTATTGTCACACGTCTGCCACGTAGCAGTTATTCCATTACATTAACACTTAAACCACTGAATTCAGAGTGTTAACTCACTTATGTTCAATTTATCGATTGCATATCACCAGGACCATCAGAGGACCCAATGGTAAATGTTCCCTGACCTGTTTTAAATCCCCCCTCCCTCCCAAGAGATGTCAAAAATGATGTTTGTCACTGGCACACAATCACAACCTGGGTCACTGGGGACAGATGGCAGGGTCATAGTTATTCCCCTGGGATAGTGAATACCCTCACAATGTTTCTGATGTATAAACCCCTTTTTTCCTTTACAGGGATCAAGAATACTTCTCACAATGTGAAGAAACTTGTTCCTCTGGTCACAGCCAAAACATGGTAGGTGCCAATAATGCTACCATAGATGTTTACGATAACACATAAGCCAAAGTGTCTCGATAGACTTTTGGCCATGTGTGGGATCCTCACTTTAGCACCAGCGAGAAAGCCAACATCCATGACTAACTAGTATGTCCAATGAGAGTACTGCTCACATCTTTTTAAATAGTTTTTTTTTTTTTGATTCAGACAAGATAGACAAGCACTCGCATATACACAATAAGTGAATCAGCCACATAGTTTCTAGGGTGTGACTTTTTCACATTTTCAATAATGTACAAGGCTATCATAGTCAAAAATAAACTCTCAACTGTACAGGTAAGCAGGATTGCCCCACGTTTGGCACCGGTCACACACTCTCCAGTTGGGCAAATTGCATACGGTAAACAGCATGGTCATGTCGTCAATATGTACACAAAATGGCAGACAGCGTAGGCACTGGAGAAGGATGATGCAGCCACATGCACTGCAGCAGCAGAACTGGGCAACTAGTGGGGTGTGGGAGCACCAGGCTGGGGACGTATCATACTAGTGTACCACACAGTAGCTGCCAGAGAACACCACCAACATGCAGTTACACCCAATTTGTAGTATGTTGGTATGTGTATAGGACAAGGCAGAACTAGCCAGGGTGTTCATATTATGTCTTGTAGTCCCTGACTGTAGTCTAGTCCCCTTAGCCTGGTGGGCAGCCTCTGTCAATATGTCACTTCCAGTCTCAGACTTCACTTTGGTGACTTAGGTCTGGCAGAATCCCGTGGCCTGAACGACGCAGGCAAACGATTTTCTCGTGGGGGTCCATCCCTTCTCATGGGTTTGCAGTCTCGCTCACGGGGTAGCAAAACTTTCTCTGCAAAGTGATTAAATACGTTAAAGCTAGACAATTGGCTATACGAATAAAAATAAAGAATGGAAGGAATGTAATATGTATAATTACCTAACATAACATTCCCTATTTTACAAGACTAGTCAGTATACTGTAGATTCTAAAAAAAAAATTAAATCAAGGATCAACTACTCAATTTCCCAACTGGCACAAAAGTACTTCATTATAATACCAAAGTTACATTACAAATTATATTTACTAACAGTCAGAATGGGTCTCTGACAAGAAAATAACAAATGTAATCAACAGACATTTTAATAAAACAAGGCAGTTTATAGATAGCTTAATGGAGGAGCTAATAATGAAAGTTATCAAAAAAAAATTTATGGAACCAATATTACTGTACTGCTGGTCTATAACATTTATCACTCAAAAATAAGACAAGACATGTTACAAAATGAACACAAATACCTCTTACTAAAAAATTCACAAATTATATTTATAAAAATCCATGAACACGCCGAGTTACTCAGCACTATATGGAAAAATGGTGCTGATTTTAGAAGTGTGAACAATGAGGTCATTTGAAAAGGGCATGTCAAAGACGATGCAACAAGTCAGTTTCAGTTATGAAGTCAGAGTCCGTACCATATTAATCACAGGAGTTAGAAGTCAGTGCCCCTACAATGAAGATGGGATTTACTGAAGTGAGGAAAGCTAAAATGAAGTTATAGGGGCTTTGAACATGTTGGAATGTTTTTTTTTTTGGACAATCTATTAAAAGAGGCACAAATGTTAACAACCTGAAAATTCTGAAGGGACCTCCTCAAAGCAACCACAAGTCTCTCGTGTCCAATACACTGTCATGTAAATAGATTACCAAAACTGACATCAATGAAGGAGGTCACCTAGGAACATAATTGGTTAAAAACAAAACAGCCTTTTGCTAACTCAAACCAACAGCGATACCCACAACTACTAATTAAGCAGGATGCTATGAGAAAAATAGGAATACAGTAACGTTCTAGAATTGACTGCAAGTTTGAGTACAGTAGGGCCCCGCCTTACGGCATTCCGTTCATACGGCAAGTTCAAATTATGACTCAAACTTTCTATACGGCGAGCGGTCTATCAAATACGGCGCGTGCCTCCCGGTTTGTTTACATTTTCCATGAGCACATCTCTATTATGTAATAATCACTCTTGGGCACATTAAATGTCCTATTTTACGTCAATATAGACATTCATGAATTCATCTATGATATTTTCTTCAAAATTATATAAGAAACACATTACATAACATATAAACATGCTGTTTATATGCTATGGAGGTGTTGCCGGGCGGAGGGAAAACATAACGCTTTTGTGTACACTTCTCGGCATGAATTATTCATTACTTCTCCCTTTATGATGGCATCTAAAGCTAGTTGACAGAAATTATTAAACTCCGTGAACATGGTATGTCGATGGTAATAATATGGCTCTGGGCCACATGTATTTAGGTGTAGCTATGTAGCCCAGGCAGACTACATACCTACATTATTATTATACTTGATAATTATACTTGTGTACCTGTACCTAAGTAAACTTACACACATTAATATAGACATTTTGCTTAATCCATCTAAATACACCCCACAGTAGAATAAATTAACATAAATATGAGATGTGGTAGCCAGACGACTTGTAGGACTTGTGGTAGCCAGGCGACTTGTAGTCCAACATCAGAGAAAATGTGTACACAATAATATTACTGGGGGTAACTAGAAAATTACTCCTTTCGTATGCCTTCATTTGTACACAATGTAAAGTGACGAAAACCAGACGCGTTCGCCTGGTTTGTTTACATTACGTGTGGGTGGGGAGGGGAGGGCTGCCCTGGCTGGCTATCCACACTTCCCAAACCTGACTTCCTACAAATAAATCTCCTCTCTCACCCTACATTAACACTACAAATATTTTAAGGTAAGTAATGAGTGTACTGTATATGCATTTTATCGCTCTAGGGTGCTTAATGTCGTAGTAGGTGGGAGTGGCCAGGCAGGATGCCATACCTCCCACACGACTTTTTACAAATACAGTGGACCCCCGGTGTTCGTCCTGCTCCAAACTCGCCCTTTTATGTAAGTGTATTTTTTTAAAATGCTTTTGTAAGTATTTTTTGGGGGTCTAAAAGGACTAGTCTACTTTACATTATTCCTTATGGGGATAAATTAATTTAGTAATGGCACTTGAACAGCATTCTGGAACGAAAAAAATCACGAAAACCAGGGGTCCACTGTAAATATTTTTCACCTCACCCTACATTAAGACTACAAATATTTTAAGGTAAGTAATGAGTGTACTGTACAGTGGACCCTTGGTTTTTGTTGAAAATTCTTTCCAGAACGCTGTTCGAGTGCTGTTACCGAACGAATTTGTTCCCATAAGTACAAATGTAAGTTATATTAGTCTTTTCAGCCCCCCAAAAATACACTTACAAAAATACTTACTTAAGAGTTTGGAGGTGAACGAAAACCGAGGGTCCACTGTATATGCATCGTATCACTCTAGGGCGCTTTAAGCATCGTAGTATAGTATGTGTGGGTGGGGTGGCCAGGAGGGCTACCATACTTACCACACCTGACTTCTTACAGTAAATACTACTCACCTTTTGCCCTACATTAAGACTACAAATATTTTGAGGTAAATAATGAGTGTACTGTGTGTGTATTTTACTTTTTAATGCCTAGTTCTATTGCTAACTTAATATATGTTAGCGTAAACTCATCTGGCATTTCTATGCTTTCCAGCAGTAGCCTGGAACCTAACATGCCGTATAAGTGAGGCCCTACTGTATATCTTATTATATTATGTAAAGTACTAAACATGTGGGTCGTTCAGCGCAAGGAGTGATGAAGGCTCGATCTTTCATCCAACAACAAAAAGTAGAATTTGCAAGATCATTTTCCTGCAAAAGTGGTTCAAGACTATACTATTTTGAGCCTAATTTCCATTTCTCAGCTTTGTAATTTATTTTCTTCAGGCTGAATCCCATTAGCCATTTAAAAGACCAATCTGAAGTTTATCAAGTCCTTTCTGCAGATTTTTTCATCCTCTTCAAACAATGATGTAACAACCAGTACTGAATGTGAAGGACGATGGAATATGAGGAATCCTTACAATGCACCTGGGTGTCCCTCTTCAAACAATGATGTAACAACCAGGACTGAATGTGAAGGACGATGGAATACGAGGAATCCTTACAATGCACCTGGGTGTCCCTCTTCAAACAATGATGTAACAACCAGGACTGAATGTGAAGGACGATGGAATACGAGGAATCCTTACAATTTACCTGGGTGTCCCTCTTCAAACAATGATGTAACAACAAGGACAATGTGAAGGACGATGGAATATGAGGAATCCTTACAATGCACCTGGGTGTCCATAACAATTAAGCAAACATGGAAGAAATAGGACGACAGCAACGGGTAAAATTACACAGTAATTGTATTATGATGCAAAGCATGTTGGGGACACGTGATCCCATTTGAGATACCAAAGTCAATACAGTTTAAAGGCCCGACCCTTCCACTACACAAGGGTGTATTTTATTAACATGCAGCAATGTGTATAGTTAAAGAAATACTTTAGTTTTTCTAAAGATTTTTCTGCTCTTATGTTAAAAACAAATAAAAGACAACCAGTCCTACCAGAGTGCATACTGTTTAACCCTTTCAGGGTCCAAGGGGGGTCTCCGAAACTCGTTCTCAGGGTCCAAGAATTTAAAAAAAAAAATATTTTTTCTTATGAAATGATAGAGAATATTTTTCTGATCATAACGCCACAAAAATTATGAAATTTGATCGAAAACAAACGAAATTATGCTTTCGCGAAGTTAGCGGCAGCCATGACACTTACGCATCGGCGATTTCGCCCACTTTGAGCCCTATTTTCGGCAAATTCCAATGTTTCAGGCAACTAAAATTATAGCTATTTCGCTAGAACGCCATTTCTTCTATCGAGTGAATACAAGAAACCGCCTATTTAGCTATTACAACTACCCAAAATAGTGGTCAGAAAATGGCAATTTGGCCAATTTCACACAAATTTCAATCGATGCCAATTTCAAAATAGGGTCCAGAATAAACAAGACAGACATTTCTGGCACTAAAATAACGTCTTCTCTGTTCATTAGTCACGTTTCCAGGCCCCTCTTACATTAGTTTTGCTTTTCATTTTGACATTATTATTATTATTATAATTATAATCAAATAGAAGCGCTAAACCACAGGGGTTTTCATTTTGAATTTTTATTCTCACAAAAAAATAAATAGAAGATTTACTGTTATGTATACAACTGCATCATTGTAAAAATTGTATAAATAATATTAGAGCACTTGTGCATGAATATTAGACTCGCCAGTTGATGTGTATTGGATGCATGGTGTGATATGTTTACTCTTGAACATCGTCAAAAATCGAACATTTTCGCTACTTTGAGCTCAATTTCAAGGTACTTGTCTTTGTCAAACCAATCAAAATCATCTCAATTTCTGTAATATATCTTCCAATCTATCAAATGAGACCAAGAAAACTAGAATACATCAATAAATACCATACGAAAATAGACTGCAAAGTCACTGTTTTAAACCAAAAACACGGTCAGAGTTTTTTTCCTCATTATGCACTGTGTAGTGCAGGAATTTTTTTATACTGCGCACAATGACCGCACAGACCCATTCTATCACATCTAGGCCTAACAGCCTGTTTCTGCTTGATTTGAGGGCGCTAGAATTTAGGCGTACTAGTACGTCAATAACCCCTTCAATGGTTACCGTCTACTAATTTACAAGTCTTGCTGCCAAATGGTTCAGTTTTCAATTAGCAAATTTCTGCATACCTGATCAATTAGGCTATAATGATAGTTACAAATTATTTAAGAAATGGATGGCCATATTGTCCTTACAGTAAAACCTCTCATTAATGGATTTCAGTAATTTGGAAAATAAAAAAAAAAGCCAGACAAACAGACAAAAGCCTGTAATTCTGAATTTTGTCCATACTGATATTGTCTCGAAGTATCAGACCAAACTGATGAATCTGACATTTGTCCACTACAGGCCAGAGCGGCCATGTCCAGGACCCAGTTTGTGCTCACTAACACACACCATCGAGTCTCTAATTTTCACAGGATTTTCAGGTCTTCGTGATTTTATTAATACAGTAAAGTGACAATGGCTTGTAAAGCAAGTGGTGATGGCAAGACAAAATGTGTGGTTCTCAGTGTTAAGAAGCAGAAACTTTAAATACAAATTATGATGTCCATATTCTTAGTGCATCAATGGACCAATTCTGCTAATTCAAAAGACAACCCAATCACGAAAAATTATATCATGATTGGGAAGTTTCAAAAAATCAGCTACATCATAACCCCTCCCCTCACCTCAATTAAGTCTTTTGGGGGTCAGTGCCGTACTAGTACGTATGTTTTACAAGCAGGGGTCGGCGCCATACTAGTACGCGTAAATTCTAGCGGCCTCAAATTAAGCGGGGAAACGGCTGGTAGGCCTACATATGAAAGAATGGGCCTGTGTGGTCAGTGTGCGTAGTATAAAAAAAAAATCCTGCATCACACACTGCATGTACACCAGTACAGTGACAAAAGATTGTCATCAAAACTTATGCTATAGTGGCCAACTATAAAACAGATGGATGGGAAAGGGGAAAAAAAAAAAAATAGAAATTTACCATTATTTTAGATACCAAAATTTGGAGCGGCATCCGTTGAGGACAGAGCAAATCTTGAAGCTGATATAAAGCATCTTCAAAAAGGCCACAGAAAACATGTTCAATAAGGAAAAATTTCAATTACAGATCTATAATAAAATATGGAAAAATTGAGGAAACCTAAGCTGGAACAAATCATTAAACCTAAGAGTGAAAAAAATATCATAAGGGACTTTTAGGAATGTTATGTCCAGGCCCCGTGGCCTGGTGGCAAAAGCTCTCAGTTCACACGGTGAATGTCCGGGTTCGATTCCCAGCGAAGGGGTGGAAACATCGAACGTGTTTCCTTACATCGGTTGTCCACGTCCACCCATCAGTAAAATGGGTACCTGGGCGTTAGTTAACTGGTGTGGGTCGCATCCTGGGACAAAACTGACCTAATTTGCCCAAAATGCTCTGCATAACAAGGGGCTTTCTATACAGTAGTATGTCATTGATGTCAGCTAGGCCTGTATACCTTGTATATGTACTTGTAGTAAATAAAAGATATTATTATTAAGTGTAGATAATGAGAAGTTGGATACAGTGGACCCCCGAGTTTCGTAAACCCCGGAAATCGTACATTTATGTAAGTATAATATTGTAAGTGCTTGTGGAAGTGTATTTTTGGGGGTCTGAAATAGACTAACCTATGTGACATTTTTCCTTAAAGGAGTAAATTCGTTGTTCGGTAATGGCGCTTGAGCAGACTTCAGGAGTGAAGTTTTTATGAAACTCGGGGGTCCACTGTAACCAGAAGCCAATCATTCTGATACTGTTGTTGCATTTTCACCCTAGGGTTGAATGTTACTATATGTTAACAGCCCCTTTTAAGATAGGCAAACTTTAAATCTGGAGAATATACAGAACCACTCATGATTTCAGTAAATTCTAGAAGGATTTGTCCCTAAGCTGCACATAAAATTCACTCATGAACACAAGATGCTCTGCAGAGGGTGCAAAATACCTGCAGTGAAAAGCAGGGGTCGCACTAGTAGAGAATACAATAAAAGACTAAGGGGACCATAAGCCAAACCCCTCTCTTCATAAGGAAAATTACCACAAACCTTCGTCTGCAAGAGGAAACTTTATAAGCACCTCAAGTCAATTTCTGACCAGTCAGGTTGTAGTGCCCATGTTGGACTGTGTAGCTACAGGAAGAGCCTGGTTAATCAGGCCAATCACCAGAAGCCCTGGTCTGGAACTGGACTGCAGACACATTGACCCCTCCCTCCCAAAGTCTTCAGGTAAATATTAAGAGGAAATTAAAAGTGAACATAGGAAAGAGAATGACAATAAAAAAAATATAGATTGGGAGGAGTATGGAGAAGGTAAATGTGTTCAGATATTTAGGGTGGGCTTGCTGGCAGATGTATCCATGAAAGATGAAGTGACCCATAAAATTGAAAATGGGAAAAAAGTGGTGGTGCATTTAGGTAACTTAAATGAAAAAAAAAAAAAAAAAAAACTATCCATCGAGGCAAAAAGGAAAATGTACCTGAAGGAGGAGTGGGGATGTTGCCATTTGGAGTATCTGAACTGTGACATATGCATGCTTCTGGCAAGACAGTGAGTGAGTGAATAATGGTGAAAGTGGTCCTTATTTTTTGGGTCACCCTACCTTGGTGGGAGACAGCTGGTGTGTTTAAAAATTAAAGAAAAAATAAAATATGCTAAGGTGGTATGGTATGTGCACCTATAAAATGCATGTAGTAAAAACATTAGCTACAAAATGGCTAAATGAAAAAAAATTCAAAGGTAGAAAGAAGTAGACAAAAGAATAGATTAAAAAATATTTGCTAATTTCATTAACAGGAATAAAAAAAAAAAGCAGAGAAAAAAAGGGGGGGGGGAGGAGGAGGAGGGCGAGTACAAAAAATTAATAGGTTATAATCTTAAGTATTAAACGCTGGAAATTTTAGAACATTACATGATTAAATATTGAAGACAGGACACCACGAGCATAGCTCTGCACCTGAAGCTATAAATAAGAAATTAAAAATACTCATTTGGAAGTCACAAAAAATTAAACATACAATATAAATAAATAAAAATACTAAACTACATTGTACAGTACTGAAATGTGTCACTTGCCTTGACTCTGGCAGTCGAGTGCAGTAGTAACCCTTCTGAAGACTTTGGAGACATTTTTTTTATATCTAAAACTACACACATTTACCTCAGAAAAGTTGTACCAAACAAATAATTTCTCAGAGGAGCAAAATTTAAGCAGGTCCAGACAGTTGTTAGTAAGAGATCGGATATAAAATTGAGTCGACAAAACAGCTGGGACACCTGCAGACTTTACCTGTGATAGGACTGCCAACCTTACTGTAACTAAGGTCATAGGGTTAGGATTTTTTATTTTTTTTTATAAATTATTTTGTCAATCTTACTGTAACTAAGGTCACATCATTATAATTTTGTGTGACTATTTTGTATGATCTGTGCATGAGGGGCTGACACTTATGTTAGTCATGTACAGTAAGGAATCTGCTACACAACACTATGGCTGAATCAAAGCAAGAGTCAGCAGAGGATCCAGAGAAAAAACTGGATTGCCCCCACCTAAGTCAGTTCCCAACAATAATAAAAAAACAAATTGCTTTGAACTTAATACAGATCCCAATTATCTGTACAATTTTTTTCATGTGATCAATGCACGAGGGGTCAATAATGTTGTTTAGCAAAGGAAAAAAAAGTCTGCTACACAACATACTTCAGCTAAACTGAAGCCCAAGTCTCTCTGATATTAGTACCCAGTCACTACCTCTCAAAATCTTACCATGTTGATATGTGAACAGTAGCAGCTGGCAGGAGACCAGCATATATGCCTTCCCTAGTTTTATTACACAACAATTTAGCAAGATGTGGGTGAAATCTCCACAATGTGTTGATACATTTGACAGTCCAGTTGTGTCAATGCAGAACCTCAGTGGGGATGTATACTGTACCTCCGCTACATAACTTGCTTAACCTTTTAACTGTGTCCAACGGGTGTACACGGGTGATGTCAATGTGTGACATAACAGAATGCACAATTTCTTGTACCTTCAAATCTGCCACCTGCAAATATTTTTTGACCTCAGCATACTGTCTTCTACAATCTCTTCACACTTTTAAAAAATCTAAGGCCAGGTGAGTACACAGTGCATCATGGTTAACTATGAACATGATGACTGCCTGCCATACTAGTACTATACATAACTAGCATAAGTTAATGAAATAAGGATCTGCTGTTCCATCACCAGCTTCCCTACCAGCTAACAGGGTATGAAGATGACTTCATTCCAAATCTGTTACAATTTCATGATATTAGCAGTGAAATTCAGCTGCAAATCATAGTTAAGTAAATTGATTGAACCCAGGATAACCCAATAGTCAAACAATGCAATTTATTATTACCTTGTTTTTAGGAGTATTATACCTTGAAACAACTGTAATATAAGTATTCCTTTTACATAGTGTTAGAAGACTAAAGATAAAATTATCAGAGGTGCATTTATGCTGCATTTGCAGTTTTTTTTTTTTTTGCCAACTTCAACACCATAAAATCTTAAAAGTTCTTATGAAACTCCACTCATTTTGGTTTTGAGTCATAAAAATGTGCACTCTTTCATTCTATAACAATCCCCCCCCCCAAAAAAAAAAAAACTTGCCCCCATAGATTTTTTTTTGTCTGGAGTATGCCACAGTTAAGGGGTTAAACACTTTCACCATCAGTCATATGTATATTTAACTACTGAAGGAATTCAGCTAAAGCATATACATGAATATAAATCACTAATCATGATAATGAGCAATACTAATTTTTTCTTATTTAACCCCTTTCAGGGTTGAGACTGATCTCAAAATTGCTCTCAGGGTTGAAGAATTTAAAAAAATTCTTGTGAAATGATAATGAATCTTTTTCTAAAGGTAATGTAACCAAACATATGAAATTTGATGGAAAACTTTCAGAACTGAACTCTCGCAAATTTAGATGTCTCAACGATATTTATGCATCTACAATTTAGCCCACTGAGCCAATTCCATTGTTCCAGTTGACCAAACAGCTATTTTGCTAGTATTCATTCCATTCTATTGACTTGTGTACCTACCTGCCTTACACCCACCCACCCCTCTCCTACACACAATATTGAAATTAAGAGAGGGAGAAGAGGGAGGGTGAGGGGTGTGGGAGGGAGAGTGACAAAGAAAAAGAAAAAAAAACGTGAAAAGGAAAAAAACGAGAAAAACAAGTGAAAAAAAAAGAGGTGAAATAAAATAAACAACAGTGCCAAAGGGTCGACTGCACCAAGTTCAAATGTATTTCAATAATCAGAAATTGGCTTGTTAACCAATTTGTAATATGTAAAACATTACACCAAGTGATGGACTCTCATCTGGCTTTTAAGACCTTACCGAATGTTACTACAAGAATGTTTTTGCATTAATAGAACCCAAAGCAATTTCTAATGTACCATAGAGAATTAACTTCAATAAACTAGTTCCGATATCAATACACCTTTCTTTCTATTCTATGGATTGACAAGACTACCCTACAATCTATTATACTCCTAATCTACTTGAAGCTACAACCATAAAGATTATATAACCAACACAAAATTAAGATCCTCAAATTTTTTTTTGTAAGTTAGAAAAATGATATGGCACAAGTCACCAGAGTTAGAAATAATAATTAGTTCTATGATCATGTTAAAGATACATAACAGTACTGTAATTATGTAGAATTTGATTTATTGTAATCACAGCAAGTGTTTGTTTATTAGTAAATAGATAGAAAATATAAAGGCATATTTGGGTTGAGCAAATATTGTTAGTGGGATGGATTGTGAAGGACCTGCCTAGTATGGGCCAATAGGCCTGCTGCAGTGTTCCTCCTTTCTTATGTTCTTAAATCCCACAAAGTATGTACAGTGGTCCCTCGGTTTTCGCTGAAAATTCGTTCCAGAATGCTGCTCAAGTGCCATTACCGAACGAATTTACTTCCCTAAGAAATAATGTCACGTAGGTTAGTCTATTTCAGACCCCCAAAAATACACTTGCAACAGCACTTACGAAAATACACTTACATAAATGTTTGAGTTTTGAGATGCACGAAAACCGAGGGACCACTGTATTTGATGATATCACGGGAGTCGAGTTTTTGACGTTAGGGATGAGACTGTAATGCTGGTATACTTCCCACCTATTTAAGGTGTTGCCTTCTCTTACTACTTGCTTCTTTAATGTACTACTGAATTAAGAAATGGGCCATTACAATGATCAATTAGGGTGGACTTTCGTTCACTATTTCAGCCTTAAAGGCTATTTATTCAGTCTATTTCTTTCTAATTAAAATACCTAAGCACAATTAATTGAATTCATTCAGGGTTGCCTTCCATTAACAGATCCCTCTGCATCTTAGGCAGGCCCTCACTTACTTGGTCAAAATTTTCGCCCTATGGTGTTACGACTGGGATGTATGCAATCATATCGACTTCTCAATCTGTTTAGCATTATAAACAAAATTTGACATAGGGATTTTAAATGTCAAGCCTTTTCTTTTTTTTAGCATTTTTTGAGGAAATATTGCCAATCCTCCTCTCTGCTATCTTCTTTTTCATTGTTATGCAGTTTCCTTGGAATATTATCTTATTTTGGTTGTGGGGAGTTCTGTCAAGTTTTCTCTCTCTTACAATGTGCCTTAGTTCTTTGAAAATTAGCCTCTACACTTTTTTTTCATCTCTTGTTATTGTCCTATGCCCACCCTTCCATTTGATTTTAGTATCTCTATTCCCTATTTGCTATGCCATTTATTAGTGACAATTTGGTCCTATTATCTGTAGAAGGCAATACTCTTTTTCCCTATTTCTATTATTTAGGTTTTTGGCCATTTCTACAAATACTTAGATTTGTTTCCTCCTTTGACAGGTCTTATTTAACTTAAGCTCTTGTTAAATTTTGTTCAAACATCTCCAACAAATCACATGGCTTTATTTAATTCCTTGATAATTCCCTAGGCTGGAACAATTAAATAGCCCACACTCAGGCTGGGACAAGTTGTAACCCATGGCCTGACCCCAAGGCTCTTCAAAGGTGTTCAATGAATCTACCCTGATGGATCTATTGTGCTACTTAACTTTTATGGTCCTTCACCCATAAACTTGCCCTTCGAGAGCTGAGGTTAAGTCGATTCACCCGATGGCTAAGTGTTCCTCCGATACACCCGAGTGGGCTCCATAAAGTTTCCCCGATCACCCGAGGCTGGGCGTTCCGATCACCGGGCTGGGCGTTCCCGATCACCCCGAGGCTGGGCGTTCCGATCACCCCGAGGGGCGTATCACCCCGAGGCTGGGCGTTCCCCGATCACCCCGAGGCTGGGCGTTCCCGATCACCCCGAGGCTGGGCGTCCCGATCACCCCGAGGCTGGGCGTTCCCCGATCACCCCGAGGCTGGGCGTTCCCCCGATCACCCCGAGGCTGGGCGTTCCCCCGATCACCCCGAGGCTGGGCGTTTCCCCGATCACCCCGAGGCTGGGCGTTCCCCGATCACCCCGAGGCTGGGCGTTCCCGATCACCCCGAGGCTGGGCGTTCCCCCGATCACCCCGAGGCTGGGCGTTCCCCCGATCACCCCGAGGCTGGGCGTTCCCCCGATCACCCCGAGGCTGGGCGTTCCCCCGATCACCCCGAGGCTGGGCGTTCCCCCGATCACCCCGAGGCTGGGCGTTCCCCCGATCACCCCGAGGCTGGGCGTCCCCCGATCACCCCGAGGCTGGGCGTTCCCCGATCACCCCGAGGCTGGGCGTTCCCGATCACCCCGAGGCTGGGCGTTCCCGATCACCCGAGGCTGGGCGTTCGATCACCCGAGGCTGGGCGTTCCCCGATCACCCCGAGGCTGGGCGTTCCCCGATCACCCCGAGGCTGGGCGTTCCCGATCACCCCGAGGCTGGGCGTTCCCCGATCACCCCGAGGCTGGGCGTTCCCCGATCACCCCGAGGCTGGGCGTTCCCCGATCACCCGGGCTGGGCGTCCCGATCGGGCTGGGCGTTCCCCGATCACCCCGAGGCTGGGCGTTCCCGATCACCCCGAGGCTGGGCGTTCCCCGATCACCCCGAGGCTGGGCGTTCCCCCGATCACCCAGAGGCTGGGCGTTCCCCCGATCACCCCGAGGCTGGGCGTTCCCCCGATCACCCCGAGGCTGGGCGTTCCCCCGATCACCCCGAGGCTGGGCGTTCCCCCGATCACCCCGAGGCTGGGCGTTCCCGATCACCCGAGGCTGGGCGTTCCCGATCACCCCGAGGCTGGGCGTTCCCGATCACCCCGAGGCTGGGCGTTCCCGATCACCCCGAGGCTGGGCGTCCCGATCACCCCGAGGCTGGGCGTTCCCCGATCACCCGAGGCTGGGCGTTCCCCGATCACCCCGAGGCTGGGCGTTCCCGATCACCCCGAGGCTGGGTCCCGATTCACCCCGAGGCTGGGCGTTCCCGATCACCCCGAGGCTGGGCGTTCCCGATCACCCCGAGGCTGGGCGTTCCCCCGATCACCCCGAGGCTGGGCGTTCCCCCGATCACCCCGAGGCTGGGCGTTCCCCCGATCACCCTGAGGCTGGGCGTTCCCCCGATCACCCTGAGGCTGGGCGTTTCTTGACCATCCTCAAACTGTTTCCTGGCTACCCTGCAGCTGAGGTATTTCCTGACCACCTTCACCCTCTCTCCCAAATTCTCACATTTCAGGTTGTTCATGTCAGCAGTTAAATTCTTTCAAGTCTCCTATTAGAGGCCAGTCCTCTACCTTTACATTATTACTTGGTCCTTTATGATACTCTTCCTTCTGTTGCAGCTGTGCAGCAGCATGTTCCAATTTCACCAATGATGCTAAGTTGTTCTAAAATTATCCCTCTGCCTTTTTCTCACTTCCATATTTCTTGTCAATTTTTCTCAATTCTGTTTTCTACTATCCTCACCATATGCATTTTTTTTCTTAACATTTGCTACTCAGAATCTATGATTATAGTGTAGGGTATCTTTTTTCCATTGCCCTTATTGGTATGAAGTCTTGAGTAGTTGCCCAGCATTTCAAGTACTGTAGTACCCATTACAGACATTAATTTGCCTCCTTGCACTTCCCTTCCCAGGAAGGTACTCTCATTCACTGCATTTCCTTACCCACTGCATTACATTTATGGAGGCTCTTATCTCTCTAGTCACTCAGTCTAGTTTTGCTGCTCCCTTTCTTTATGTATTCTCTCCAGACACTAAGTTAATTAAGGTTCAGGGTTACACTGTCACCAAGATTCTCCCCATAGTCTTTCTTATGACGAGTTTGAGGCAAGGCTCAGATCTTGTCTTTCCAATTTATACCCTTATCTCTGCCTGTGTCCATGACATGCTGGTATTATATTCTACATCCTTATGTTTTAGCAATGATCAGGTTCCCCAGTTCTCCCAGTCCATTTCCTTGGGGATTTAGAGTGTCTCATGATCAGTCATTTTGTCAGTTGTCATTGTACCCTTGTCCACCTACTACTGTTTGGTTAGATGATATAGCTACTACTACTACCTTTGGTCCCCTAGTCATAATTGTACCTACTATGTAGTTTCTGGTCTCACCACTGTATGTCCTGTCCAGCTCCTCGAAACACCACGTATTCCTGACCAACAGTGCCACTCCACCACCTCTGTATCCTCGTTCCTTCCTCGTTACTCGGTACCCTGATGAGAATATCACATGAGTTATTATTCCTGTTAATTTTGTCAATAGGTGGCTATTACATCAGGTATTACCTCTGCCATTTGGTCTTTGAATACACCACTTTTACTTGATATTCCATCTGAACTTGTGAACCATGCTCTGATCTTTCGGTTTTTATGTTCTGTATTGAAATTTCTTGGAGAAGGTGGAAAGGCATTTTTAATTAATGGCTGGTGCAAGTATTAAGAGTTCTAGCCTAGAGGGGGAATGTTGGGTACTTTTATTGAAATTGGGGTAATGGCAGCTGACAGAGAAGGTTCTGGAGAGTAAATAATTGTAAGGGTGGGGAAAGGTTGAGGAAGAGTTGGGCAATGGAGTGTCTGGTGATAAGATGCTATAGAAGTAATTGGGGTGGCTGAATAGGATGTCTGTGCATTGAACTGGCCATCAAATATTTCATTATAGTGGACAATGGGTGGGAGATGATATTGGAAGGGAAGGGAAGGGAAGGGAGGGGGGGAT
This sequence comes from Cherax destructor, assembly GCA_009830355.1. NCBI lineage: Eukaryota > Metazoa > Arthropoda > Malacostraca > Decapoda > Parastacidae > Cherax > Cherax destructor. The sequence continues at coordinate 57,604 of WNWK01002298.1, forward strand.
GGAAACTTGGAAAATATGGTTTGTTTCAAATTCAGCTTTGGTTGGGGGAAGAGAAGAGAGGGTATAGAGAGGGAGACTATTTTCCAGGGCAAAGCAGCAGTAGTGTAAAGACCTCCCAGCAACTACTGTTTTGATGGTACACATTTTATTCCTTCAGTCTGGGAAAAGTGCACGAGGGAATGGAAAGAATTAAAGGAAAGGATCTGATGAAGGAAGGGTGGGGGATGAAATAATCGGGTTAGACAGGAATAAGACATTAAACACATGAAGGAATACAATTTTGTAGTGTTTGATTTATCTGTTCAATATAAGCATGAAAGAAAAAGTGCCCTAACGACTGGAAGATTGCATGTATAGTTCTTTTGTATAAAAGAAAAGGGGATTAAAAAATTCTAGAATTATTGGGGAATAAGCCTATTACCTGTATCTGAGTATACTAGATTAAATATGGCAGAAATATTACCAAATCTTAGGGATAAGAAAGTAGGATTGCAGAAGAACAGTATTTGAGAAGGGTAAAGCATGTGTAGACCAAGTGTCAACACTGAATTATACAAGTGAACAATACTTAGACAAGGGTAAGAACCTCTGTCACATTAAATGAATTTAGAAGAGGCATTTAATAGGGCAGATAGAGGGACAAAAGCAGATCTTAAAATGTTTAGAGTAGGCAATAGGATACTAAAATCAGTAAAGAATTTTTATACAAAAAGCATAGCTCAGATTAGGTCATGTAAGAAAGTAGTTAGCTATTTTCCAGTCCAAGTAACCCTTAGACACAGATGTGTGATGTCACTATCATTCCATAAATTTATAGATGGAGTTTTAAAAGAAGTAAATGCTAGGGTGTTAGGAACAAGTGGGGGATGAAAAGAAGAGTTGCTCTTTGCCATACACAATTCTTGAGATTTGAGAGAAGCTCAAAAAAGTTTGTGGGGGAGTTTGGGAGGGTGCATAAAGTAGGAAATTATAAATGAATGTAAATAAGCAAGCTGATGCGAGTAAGAAAGTTTAGGCAATGAAATATTGGATATCAGACTGGAGGGAGTATGGCAAAGTGACTTTATAAGGGTCCAGGACACGTCAAATTATGTCAAAACCTTCAACTCCAAGTGCAAGTTATTTGGGAGTGGCTTTATCAGCAAATGGGTCCATGAAAGCATGAATCACAGGGAAAAGGGGAAAGGTTGGTGGGTTGAGGTATCTGTGGAAAGTAGTTTATCTATGGAGGCAAAAAGGGAATTGTACCATCTTTATATGGGTGGAGGAGGCTGGAAGCAGTGGAGACCATGTGGTGTGGATAGTATGTAGAGAATTAGACAAGGGTACAGGGTTGAAAGAGGTATAATTCAGAGGGCAGAAGGGGCAGGAGTTGAGGTGGTTTGGCCATTTAAGAAAAAGGCTGAAGCAGAACAGGGTATACAGTATAAATCTATTGTCCCAGGAGTTACTGAATATGGGGGATGAGTAAAGAAGAGAGACTGACCATTCAGCAGGCATGTGTGAGCACGTTAGATCAGATTGAGTATAGAGGCATTTCTTAAGGCTTGACATGCTGGTGAAGTTTGAATAAAGTAACATTTATGAAGAAATATAGGGAAACTTGTTAGCTAGACCGAAGTTCAGGAGGTGGGAAGTAGTGCCTGCACTCTCAAGTACCAGCGGGGATGTTGCTATTCAGAAGGTCATCCGAATTGTGATGTCCACACATTTTTATAAATAAATGGTGAATGAGTTTCATTTTTAGGTCGCCCTACCTTGGGGAAGATGACCGACATGATGCATAAAATATCTTCCCTCAGTAGTTGCAGTATCGCATTTAGGAAAACATGGCAGCATTTTATTCCCTTCACATCTGCTGCCATAAAATCTTCCCTAGTGAAATTAGTGCTGCAGATACAGGCAGTTGTTCCTGCAATAGTTAACAGTCCCCCATAAAATTGGTTAGTATACTGTAAAAGTCAGCCATGACAAGTTGCCACTAAATGAATAGTTTTGAGTATGCAAACTTACCATGCATTTACAATACTTCAAGGAACTTGAAATTATGTGTAAGAGAGAGCTCTTCCTTCTCCAGCTTTGTTTTCACTCTGTTGCTCCTGAACTAAACCACAGCAAAGCATTAGCACTAACCTTGTGGCTTGGTTTGTAACCTTGTGCCAAGCCTTTGTTTTTTTATCTTTTCCTGTTCTTCCTTCTCTTTCAATTCGGCTGCAAGCCTCTCCATTTGATCCTTCGATGCCAAGGCCATCTTTGCCCAGCTGGTTTTGTGCTCCTATAAATAAAAAAATAAAAAATTACATATAATAATAAAGTGTACAGTAGGGTTATTATTGAAAGAATTAGAGGTAAGACAGTAGGATTGCAGATGAGCAAGGAGGCTTTAGAGTGGGTAGGGGATGTGTAGATCAAGTGTTTACATTGAAGCATATATATATACAGTGGAACCCCGGTTAACGAAAAAAATTAATTGCAGAAGCCTGCTCAAGTGCCATTACCGAACGAATTTACTTCCTTAAGAAAAAATGTCATTTAGGTTAGTCTATTTCAGACCCCCAAAAATACACTTCCACAAGCACTTACAATATTATACTTACATAATTGCACGATTTCCGGGGTGTTCGTTAACCGGGGTTCCACTGTATATATATTTTTAACACATCGGCAGTTTCCCACCGAGGCAGTATTTAGATAAAGGTAGGGAAGTTTTCATTGCATTTGTGTATGGAATAGGTAGTAAGTTACTGAAGGATGTAAAGAGTTTTTATGAGGATAGTGAGGCTCAGGTTAGGGTGTGTAGGAGAGAGGGAGATTACTTCCTGGTAAAAGTAGGTCTTAGACAGGGATGTGTGATGTCACCATGGTTGTTTAACCCTTTCAGGGTTTTTGACGTACTAGTATGGCTTACGCACCAGTGCGTTTGACGTACTAGTACGCCTAAATTCTAGCGCCCTCAAATCAACCAGAAACAGGCTGGTAGGCCTAGATGTGAGAGAATGGGTCTGTGCAGTCAGTGCGCAGTATAAAAAAAATCCTGCACCACAGTGCATAATGAGGAAAAAAAACTGACCGTGTTTTTGGTTTAAAACAGCGACTTTGCAGTCTATTTTCGTATGGTATTTATACTTGTATTCTCGTTTTCTTAGTCTCATTTGACAGAATGGATGATATATTACAAGAGATAATTTTGACTGGTTTCACGATGACAAGTACCTTGAAACTGAGCGCAAAGTAGCGAAAATGTTCGATTTTTGCCTATGTTCAAGAGTAAACAAATCACGCCATGTGTCCAATACACATCAACTGGGTAGTCTAATATTCTTGCACAAGTGCGCTGATATTATTTATACCATTTTTACAATGATGAAGTAGTATACATAACAGAAAATCTTCAATTTTTTGTGAATAAAAATTCAAAATGGAAAGCAAAAGTAATGCAATAGGAGCCTGGAGACGTGACTAATGAACAGATAAAATGTTATTTTAGTGCCAGGAATGTCTGTCTTGTTTATTCTGGACCCTATTTTGAAATTGGCATCTTTTGAAATTTGTGTGAAATTAGCAATATTGTCAATTTCTGACCGCTTTATTGGGTAGTTGAAATCGATAAATTGATGGTTTCTTGTACTCAATCGATAGAACAAATGAAATTCTACAATAATAGCTATGATTTTCGAAGACTGAGACATTGGAATTGGCCGAAAATAGGGCTCAAAGTGGGCGAAATCGCCGATGCATAAATATTTTTGATACCGCTAACTTTGCGAGAGCATAATTCCGTTAGTTTGTTTCATACTTTAGGTGGCTTAATGATCGGAAAAAGATGCTCTATCATTTCATAAGAAATTTTTTTTTTTTCCGAAAATGTTTCGACCCTGAGTGTGTTAACCCTTTGGGGGTCCCTCTGAAACTTATTCTCAGGGTCCACGAATTTAAAATAAAAAAAAATTCTTATGGAATGATAGAATCTTTTTCCGATCATAACGCCACAAAAATTATGAAATTTGATCGAAAACTAACAAAATTATGCTTTCGCGAAGTTAGCGGTAGCCATGACATTTATGCATCGGCGATTTCGCCCAGTTTGAGCCCTATTTTCGGCACATTCCAATGTTTGTCTACTAAAAGTATAGCTATTTCGCTAGAACTCCATTTCTTCTATCGACTGAGTACAAGAAACCGCATATTTACCAATTTCAACTACCCAAAATAGTGGTCAGAAAATGGCAATTTGGCCAATTTCAAACCTTGCCAATTTCAAAATAGGGTCCATAATAAACAAGGCAGACATTCCTGGCACTAAAATAACATCTCTGTTCATTAGTCACATCTCCAGGCCCTTCTTACATTACTTTTGCTTCCATTTTGAATTTTTATTCTCACAAAAAAATAGAAGATTTACTGTTATGTATACAACTGCATCATTGTAAAAATGGTATAAATAATATCAGCGCACTTGTGCAAGAATATTAGACTCTCCAGTTGATGTGTATTGGACGGATGGTGTGATTTGTTTACTCTTGAACATCGGCCAAAATCGATATTTTCGCTACTTTGCGCTCAGTTTCAAGGTACTTGTCATCGTGAAACCAGTCAAAATTATCTCTAGTTCTGTAATATATCATCTATTCTATAAAATGAGACTAAGAAAACGAGAATACAAGCATAAATACCATACGAAAATAGACTGCAAAGTCGCTGTTTTAAACAAAAAACACGTTTTTTTTTTTTCATTATGCACTGTGTGGTGCAGGAATTTTTTTATACTGCGAACACTGACCGCACAGACCCATTCTATCACATCTAGGCCTAACAGCCTGTTTCTGCTTGATTTGAGGGCGCTAGAATTTAGGCGTAATAGTACGTCAATAACCCCAGGGCGTAAGCTGTACTAGTACGACCAAAACCCCTAAAGGGTTAAAGGAGGAGTCTGGGATAGTGACAGTTTGGAGGGACTATTCTAAACTGTTGTATCTGTATGCCTCTGCAAAGACAGTGATTATGTATGAGTGCGATGAAAGTGTTGAACGATGATGAAAGTATTTTCTTTTTGGGTCACCCTGCCTTGGTAAGAGACGGCCGACTTGTTGAAGAAAAAAATAATACTGCGTGGGGGGGAGGGGGGCACTAACTTAGCCAAAACTTGGAAGTTAAACCTAGATACAATAACTCTTGCAAAATAATCTCCAAAGATTTATTAAGCTAATAAAATTTTTACTGAACAAATGTAGCATTAAATATCTAAACCTGCCCTAGGAATATCCGGAAACACAACTACAATGGAAAGAACTAAATGTTAGTCAAAATAGATTCACAGTTGTTGCAATAGGAAATCGAAATTGGGACTAAGAGCTACGGCTCAACCCCCTTCTACCCTCAAATGTGTAACTGCACAAACATCAATTGTGGCAATGAATAATCCTGGACTGCATGGCACTAATAGATTTCTTTTCATACATTAGCTATGAAAATTCCAACAGGTTCAGTGGCAGGAGTAACGTAGCTTACCCCATCGTTGTTATTTGAAGGCTGAGACGATGTTGCTTTGGTTTCTTCTACACAGCACTCCCCACTACTTGTTTTGGTATCTGTCTTTTGTGGCCTGCAATAAAAGATTTAGAAGGAAACTATTTAAACTCTCACACTGATAACTAAATACGTATTATGTAATTCACTTCCATTACAGTGACGCTTACAGCAAGTTACATTATTAACTTTTAAAACGAGGGAAAAATTGTAGGTAAATATGTGCATTTGATTGTCTCAAAATTCAGATGCTCAACAAGACCTACTGTCTAGTATTATATAAATCAACCTGTATCTGTCACAAAATTGTAATAACACAATTGCAAACAAATCACAGAATGGGTAGGGTTCAAACCCATGGCGGCAACATCCTGAAACTCACAGGCCAGTGTGCTAACCACTGGGTCAGCTGGCTGACCTGGAAATTTTAAGACTTTCCTGCCACAGGTTCAAGCCCCACCCCATTCTGTGATTTATGACTATTAGTGTGAGGAAGAGGGGATGGGGGTTTGTTAGTGGAAGCACAATTAGTACTGCATTTAAAAGAATTTATTAATCACATTTTTATTTTTAATACAACGACTATTTGCCTTCACTCCCTTCCTGTTTTTCTTAAGGAGCATGGATGGACACCAGAAATTAACTGATCGACTGAACATCCCTTCAGATTTGCAAGCAATGAACTCAAGTCCAGCTAGTTTATTTCCTTTGCTCCCTTCACATGTGTTACCTTGCTCATATTCCAACAGCACATCAAATCCCAAAAATCCACTTGCCTACATTTACTGTGATCTAAGACAAACAAAACATTATACAAATAGTTTAGAAAACAGACTAGTTGATGAATGAGAGACTTGCAACATTTGGGTATCTGTTGTGGGAACATTTCCACAATGATACTCACTGCACGTCTGTTCACCAAAAAATACCCACACAAAAACAAAACACACTGACATACGAGATACGAGAGGGTTGGGTATACTACTACTACAGTGGACCCCCGAGTTTCGGTCATAATTCATTCCAGAAGGCTGCTCAAGTGCCATTACCAAATGAATTTACTCCCTTAAGGAATAATGTCAAGTAGGTTAGTCCATTTCAGACCCCCAAAAATACACTTACAATATTATACTTACATAATTGTACGATTTCCGAGGTGACCGAAACTCGAAGGGTCCACTGTACATTGTTTTTAGACTGCAAGAAAACATTGGGTACTGTATGTTATAAAGAGGGAGTTTCAACACGAGTGTCATCCCAACCACTAAACAGATCTAGCTCTACTCTATAAAGGTGGCATCAAAGCAACAGTAAAGAATTATAGACCAATAACTGACGTTGTCCCAGCCTCAGTGGGATACAGCCGGTTTGTTGAAAGAACAACTCTGATGGCCATATAATAAAAAAATCTTTGAAAGAGTTCAGAGGCATGATTGACAGTGGCCAACATCAGCCAAACTAAGAGTAGCTTTCAGAAATATCAAAATTCATTCTCGGCACTTCATAAAACATACATTAGGCCAATCGTGGAGAATGCAGCACTAGCATGGAACCCGCACATCAAAAAGCACGCTAAGAAACTGGAGAAAGCGCAGAAGTGCAACATGGCTTGTTTCTGAGCTAAGAGGAGAGACTAATGGTTTAGGACCTAACGTTAGAGGACAAAAGAAACGGGGATATGCTAACATAAAAAATACTCGGGAATTGATAACGTAGACATGGATAGGCTGTAGGGATGAATCGTATGTGAAAATTTAGATATCCGCGGATGTGGGTGTGTATACGGATGTCTTGCTTATTTTGTGGATGCGGATGTAACAAATTGCGCGGATGTTCCACAGATTTCGGATGCTGATATCTGTTTTTAATATACTGTACTAAAGTTTTTTCTAAGCACAATGCGAAAGATTTCACATAAGAACATAAGAAAGGAGGAACACTGCAGCAGGCCTGTTGGCCCATACTAGGCAGGTCCTTCACAATCCGTCCCACTAACAGAATATTTGCTCAACCCAATTTTCAGTGCTACCCAAGAAATAAGCTTTGACAATTCTACCCACTCATGCGCGAGTCCCACTCAAATCCAACCCCTCTCACTCATGAATTTATCCAACCTAAATTTGAAACTACCAAGGTCCTAGCTTCAATAACCCTACTAGGCAGACTGTTCCACTCATCAACTACCCTATTTCCAAACCAATACTTTCCTATATCCTTTCTAAATCTTTCTAAATACGCCAACTCGAGTTTCGATCGCTATTTTCGGCCCAATTTTTGCCCAACTATCGGCACGCGTACCAGACCTGTCCGCCTGCCCGCGCAGGCATTGTGAGCCAGTCTAACTTTGTTTACCATTGAGTGAACATTACCCAGCATGCTCATTGAAACATTTCAATAATTTTATTGTTTATTGATTGTCACTGAAATGTAAGTCACCATGGGTCCAAAGAAGCTTCCTAGTGGCACCCCTGTGGTGAAGAAAGTGAGGAACACCATCGAACTGAAGGAGATAGTAGAAAAATATGAGTGGCGTACGTGTGGGGGAGCTTGCCAGGATGTACAACAAAAACAAATCATCTATCACCTCTATCCTGGCAAAGAGAAAAGAAATCAAGTAAGCTGATGTTGCAAAAGGTGTTGACATGTTTGCCAAAAATAGATAAAAAACAGTGGATGATGTTGAGAAGTTGTTGGTGGTGTGGATCAACGAAAAACAGATAGCGGGTGATAGTGTTTCCATGGCAATAATTTGTGAAAAGGCAAGGCAGTTGCACGCAGATCTTGTCAAGAAAATGCCTGGAACCAGTGCTGATGCGAGTGATTTAAGGCCAGCAAAGGCTGGTTTGACAGATTTAGGAAACGTAGTGGCATACACAGTGTTGTAAGGCATGGTGAGGCAGCCAGTTCAGACAAACGTGCTTCTGAAAAGTTTGTGAGTGAATTTAAGGGGTTTGTAGATACTGAAAAATTTAAACACCAACAAGTGCTTGTGATGGAACAGGCCTCTTTTGGAAGAAAATGACAAGAGGACCTACAGTACTCAGGAGGAAAAGGCACTGCCAGGACACAAGCCTATGAAAGACAGGCTAACTCTCATGATATAAATAAGGTCTTGAGGATATCTCTCCAAGAGAGAACCCGCAATAATGGATTCAAATTGGATAAGTTTACATTTAGAAAGGATATAGGAAAATATTGGTTTGGAAATAGGGTAGGTGATGAGTGGAACAGTCTGCCTAGTAGGGTTATTGAAGCTAGGACCTTGGGTAGTTTCAAATTTAGGTTGGAGAAATACATGAGTGAGAGGGGTTGGATTTGAGTGGGACTCGCACTTTAGTTAATAGAATTGTGGAAAATATTGGTATTTTCCGAAAGTTGTAATTGATAAACTTTCCAATATGAACAGATATCCTTAATGTACCGCTGGTACATGGGGGTATGTAATAGAGAACCATCATACCAGCGGGGAGGAAGCGGGAAGAGGCTGGGCAGGGAGGAGGGAGAGGGGAATAGGCAGACAGTGAACTGGGAGCCTACCGACCCGATCAGGTGATGGGATGGCCTGTCGAATTTGGAGATTCCGCCCACCAAATCGGATTTAATTACCTCCTTTCGTAATGTGGAGGAATATCCAGTGACGAGGGGAATATCAAGTGGGACAATCGGTCCAGGAGGTCCAGTAATAGGACAATAATTGTGAAATAAGGTGGGCCGCCGGCGAGTGACGCGGTCATAGGCCTATTTGAACTGAGTGAAATAACCATACGGCAGAATAAAGTCGTAACCCTGATGCAGGGGAGTTTCGTCTTAGAAGAGATTGAAATATATTCGATGAACTTTGGGAAATGATGAATATAGTGAAACCGAGTTGTAAATAATCAGGGGTTGATTGTATCGGGCGAGGCTACTAGCTTGGGTACGCCATACCCCGACCGCCATATTGGATGTGATTGAAATGAACTAACCTATCGCAAGTTATCTACTCGAAATTCAAGTATCGAGACTGTGAATGTGTATAAACTAGTGGGGCATTAAGCCAGGATACACGTAATATGTAAAGTTATACGTATAAACAGTACAAACAGTCGGATTAGTGCGAGGATCTGATTCGCTACCCCGACCAACCACATGTTAACGAACGCTCGGTCTCGTGGGCGTATAAGAGTGCACGGAAATTAACCTTCCTTGACTCGACGAGACAGCTAATACCATCGCGATCGAATCAGATCGCAGGAGGACGTCAACAACGGAACGACTCCCTCATCTAAAGCTAAGTACTCTGCTGTTTACTTTGTTATTGGCCAATGATATTGTTACGCACAGTAGATGTACTTTAGCTAGGTCAACGATCTACGATACACCGCTATGATGCTGTTAATTAGGCGAGTGTTGGTCATGTTAATTGAACTATGTGTTCTCTACCTCTTCTCCGTGTGATCAGTTGTTCAACAACCAATACAGTCCACTTAAAGTTAATATAACATAACTATAATAAATGATCTTCTCAGATTTATTTATACTGGTCCAGAGTGCAGTGGGCTAACGAGAATATTGAAGGTACCCCCTCGGTGCGGCCAGGAGCGGGTAAAGTTCTCACATACCTTAAAGGGAACGACTGCGGTAAAATTATACGAGTCTGTCATCTCCCTGGGAGTTTGTTTATTGCTAGTGGCGGTGTCCCAGATAGACTTCTCTCTCACAATTTCCCACAAGAATCATCAAAGCTTATTTCTTGGGTACAATTGAAAATTAGGTTTGGCAATTATTCTGTTTGTGGGATGGATTGTGAAGGACTTGCCTAGTATGGGCCAACAGGCCTGCTGCAGTGTTCCTCCTTTCTTATGTTCTTATGTTGTGTAGTAATGCTAGTGGGGATTGTAAAGTGAAGCCTTTACTGGTGTATCACTGAAAATCCCAGTGTGTTCAAGAAAAACAATGTCACCAAGAGTAAATTGTGTGTTTTGGAAGCCTAACACTAAGGCATGGGTCACGAGGGAAATTTTCACAGTGGGTCCATTAAGTGTTTGGCCCCAGTGTGAAAAAATACCTACAGGAAAAGAAATTGGGACTTAAGTGCCTCCTGGTACTGGACAATGCTCCTGCTCATCCTCACAACTTGGCAGACATTTTGTCTGATGAGTTCAGTTTCATCACAGTGAAGTTCTTGCCTCCTAACACAAATCCTCTCATCCAGCCCATGGACCAGCAGGCCATTTCTAACTTCAAAAAACTCTACACAAAAGCAGTGTTTCAAAAGTGCTTTGAAATGAATGACCTTGGACACTGAGTTAACCCTAAGAGAGTTCTGGAGGAATCACTTCAGTATCCTCCATTGCATAAGCCTTATAGGTAAGGCTTGGGAGGGAGTGACTTCCAGGACTTTGAACTCTGCTTGGAGACAATTGTGGCCAGGTTGTGTCGAACAGAGGAATTTTGAAGGGTTTGAGGCTGACCCTGACAACCCTGTGCCTGGTGTGGAAGGTATTGTGGCATTGGGCAAGTCCCTGGGGTTGGAGGTGAGTGGCGAGGATGTGGAAGAGTTGGTGCAGGACCACACGGTAGAGCTAACCACTGAAGAGCTGCAAGAGCTTCATCTGGAACAGAATCAGACCACAGTAGAGAAAACTGATTCACAGGAGGAGGAGGAAGGTAGACTGGAGGTGCCTTCTTCAGAGATTAAGGAGATTTATTCAAAGTGGAATGATGTACAACAGTTTGTAGAGAAATATCACCCTGAGCTGAAATAAGCATCTCTGCAATAAATTCAGTGACAGCCATATTGCACTTCGGGAATATGTTAATGAGGTGCCAGAAACAGAGGACTGTGGATAGTTATTTTGTGAGACAGGGATCCAACGACTCAAGCTGGTCGTAGTGGCATTAAAAGACCAAGAAGGGAAGTAACCCCAGATAGGGCTTTGATACCTGAAGTCCTTAAGGAGGGGGATTCCCCTTCCAAAGACTAAGCCCTCCCTCACTCCTCCCTATCTTCCAGATGCCAGCAAGTCTCTTCAATAAAGGCAAGTAAATGTTATTTTAAATGTATTTATAAATTTAATATGTTATTATGTGTTTTGTGTATGTAAAACTATAGTTATTCTTTAACAAATTAATTTTTTTGTGAATATTTTTGGGTGTCTGGAACTGATTAATTGTTTTCATTTTTTTTCTTAACACATAAGCCGTTTCCCACCAAGGCAGGGTGGCCTGACAAAGAAAAACTTTCATCATCATTCACTCCATCACTGTCTTGCCAGAGGCGTGCTTACACTAAAGCTACAAAATGCAACATTCGCCCCTCCTTCAGAGTGCCGGCACTGTTCTTCCCATCTCCAGGAATCAAGTCCGGCCTGCCAGTTTCCCTGAAACCCTTCATAAATGTTACCTTGCTTACCCTCCAACAGCACGTCAAGTCCTAAAAACCATTTGTCTCCATTCGCTCTTATCTAACACGCTCATGCACGCTTGCTGGAAGTCTAAGCCCCTCGCACACAAAACCTCCTTTACCCCCTCCCTCCAATCTTTTCTAGGACGACCCCTACCCCGCCTTTCCTCCACTACAGATTTATACACTAAGTCATTCTATTTTGTTCCATCCTCTCTATATGTCCAAACCATACCTTTGATATACCTTTGAAGAGTTTCGAGAGTATCTACTCTCTGAGCCCGGCCATGGGCCAGGCTCGTCTGGTGCTTGCCTGGTCAACCAGGCTGTTGCTGCTGGAGGCCCGCTGCCCCACATATCCATCACAGCCTGGTTGATCTGGCACCTGGTGAAGATATTTGTCCAGTTTCCTCTTGAAGGCTTCTACACTGGTTCCAGCCGTGTTTCGGATATCTTCTGGTAAGATGTTGAATAGTCTGGGACCCCTAATGTTAATACAGTGCTCCCGTATTGTCCCCACCGCACCCCTGCTCCTCACTGGGTTTATTTTACACTTTCTCCCATATCTCTCACTCCAGTATGTTGTTATGGCAGTGTGCAGATTTGGGACCATGCCCTCAAGTACTTTCCATGTATATATTATCATGTATCTCTCTCTCCTCCGCTCCAATGAGTACATGTTCAAGACTTGAAATCGTTCCCAATAATTTAGATGTTTCAATGGCTCAATGTGAGCCGTAAACGATCTCTGGATTTGTTCCAGCTCTGCTATTTCTCCTGCCCTGAACGGGGCCGTCAGCACTGAGCAGTATTCTAAGTGAGGGAGCACTAGCGATTTGAATAGTGTCACCATCGGCATTATTTCCCTTGTTTTGAAAGTTCTCAATACCCACCCCGTCATCTTCCTGGCTGTTGTGATCTTTGTCTTGTTATGGTCTTTAAACGACAGATCAGCAGACATAATTATTCCCAAGTCCTTTACGTGTTCCTTTCGTTCTATGTGGTGACCCTCTTGGTGACCCTCTTGCGTTTTGTATATAGTGTTCCTTTTGAGTTCTTCATTTTTTCCATACCTAAGCAGCTGAAACTTATCACCATTGAACGTCATGTTGTTCTCCACTGCCCACTGGAAGACCCTGCTTATGTCCTCCTGTAATTTTTCAGTGTCTTCTACCGTAGTGACTTTCATGCTTATTTTAGTGCCTCTGGAATTTCACCTAGATCTAAGCTCTTTCTCCACAGAATACTAAGGGCTCTTGCTAATGGTACTTTGCACTGCTTTATAAATAAAGCATTCCATGAATCTGGTCCAGGTGCTGAGTGAGTGGGCATGTTGGCCATTTCTTTTTCGAAATCTATGGGATTTGTACTAATGTCGGTTAGGTGGTCTGCGCAGCCTTCTGCTGGAGTGAAAAATATTTCTGCATTTTCTACCTTGCTGTCATTTAGTGGGTTGCTGAACACTGACTCATACTGTTCTTTTAGAATTTCACTCATTTCCTGTTCATCGTCCGTATACGAATCTCCTCTCAATAATGGTCCAATTCTACAGGTAGTTCTTAGCTTGGATTTTGCATAGGAGTAGAAATATTTTGGGTTTCTTGCAATATCCTGTATGGCTCTTTGTTCCCTTTGTACTTCTTCTGTCAGGTATGACATCTTAATTTTTTGCTCTAATTCCGTGATCTCTCGGTTAAGGCTATCTCTCTTCTGTTGCAACATAACTGTTTTTCAGCAATTCAGTAACCCGTTTTCTTCTCCTGTACCATCTCCTACGCTCTCTCTATATCTGATCTTCTTCGGGGTTTCCTCAATGGTACGTGTTTCATACATACCTTGTATGCTTCTGTATTCAGCTTCTCTAGGCACTGGTGGGGATTTAGGGTGCTCATGTCTGATTCCCATGATATGTCTGATAGCTCTTGGTTTATTTTTTCCCAGTCAATTCTATGATTATTAAAATTAAACTTACTGAACATTCCGTCTCTAACATTAGTGTCGCAGTTCCCTAACCCTGAGTTAATACTAGTTTGAACTTCTATGATGTTATGATCAGAGTATATTGTTTTTGTAACTGTTATGTCTCTGATTAATTCCTCGTTGTTTGTGAATATCAAATCCAGGGTATTTTCATTTCTAGTGGGATCAATTATCTGTTGGTTTAGTGAGTACTTTTCACAAAGCCTCATTAGTTCCCTGGTATGTGCCTGTTGAGCCAGGGTGCTTCCAGGAGTTATTTCTGGTATAACATTATGGTGCCTCATCTTCCATTTTACATGAGGGAGATTAAAATCTCCAAGGATTAAAATGTTTGGGGTGGGATTCTCTAGCCTATCCAGATAGCTATCTATCTTCTTTAACTGCTCTGTGAATTCCTCCGCAGTTGCTGATGGTGGTTTGTATACTAGGATAATTACTAGATTCTTATTTTCCACTTTAATGCCGAGGATTTCTACTATATCATTCGTAGCGTTCAAAACTTCTGTGCAACAGAGAGTATCTTTTATATAGAGTCCTACTCCTCCCTGTGACCTATTAATTCTATCACATCTATACATGTTATAGTTTTCTATCTGAATCTCTCCGTCCAAAACATCCCTTGTATGTGTTTCTGTAAATGCTCCAAACATGGCATTTGCTTCTGATAGAGTCCACTAACATAACTAACTTTGTCATTTTTATTTGATTTCAGACCCTGAATATTTGCAAATATGAAGCAGGAGTTACCATTTGGGATGTTTGGTCTTTCTTTGTGTTTGGTTAGTACCACTGGTGATGTCCTACCTGTTATGGCCCCTGGTGCCCATACCCCTGGTTTCTCCAGTACTGACTTTGATTGTTTATACAGCCCTGATGAGCTGGTGCCTGTCTTGTCTTGTCCCACTGTTCTGCCCATCTGTTCCCTCTGTACCATTTCCACCTTTTGTCTCTTTCTTTTTTCTGGTTGTTTCTCCTTATATCTAAAAAGATTGCTGTTCTTTTCATTTTCCCTTTCCCTGTTTTCTCTGTATCGTACTGTTCCCTTTATATGGTGGTCTGGGCAGCTCATGTCATAACATTCTCTGGACTGTGTTGAAGCTTGACACATCACTGGATGGAAGTATCTGCACTCTTTGTTAAACCGACACTTTCCTTTCCTTAACATGTTGGCACATTTTCTGGTGTGTTTATTCCAACAATCTCTGCCATAAAGGCACATACCTTTAGCATAGAATCTGCATATGTTTTGGCTGCCTATATTTACTGACTTTGTATTTTCCCAAAGATCTGCAGAATTATCTGCGTTTTTTTCCTCTCTTTCCACTCCTTGGTTTTCCTCGTTATCTGCGCTTTTCTCCTCCTCACCACTCTGGATAATAGTTTTGGTAATCCCACACCTCCTAATCTCCAAACTACGGATTCTCAGCATTATATTCACACCACACATTGCCCTCAGACACGACATCTCCACTGCATCCAGCCTTCTTGTTGCAACATTCACAACCCATGTCTCACACCCATACAAGTGTGTTGGTATAACTATACTCTCATACATTCCCCTCTTTGCTTTCATGGATAAAGTTCTGTCTCCACAAGCTCCTCAGTGCACCACTCACCTTTTTTCCCTCATTAATTCTAAGATTCACCTCATCCTTCATATACCCATCTGCTGACACATCCACTCCCAAATATCTGAACACATTCACCTCCTCCATACTCTCTCCGTCTAATCTGATATCCAATCTTCCGTTACTACAGTAGAATGTCATTTAGCACAAGATTATGTTGCACGTTACGGGAATTGCACGATTGAAGATTTGCGACAAATTATTATCCAACACGACGTAAAGATGATATTACATTGAGATGATATACCATTGAGTCAGTGGGGGAGTCTTACTGCTATCCCCCGCCACCCTCACCCACCCATGCATCCCTCCCAGCGTTCAGTTTGGTTCATACACGTGCAGGACGATAATAATCGGGAAGCTCGCTGTGTTTATTTATATTCATTTCCTCATTTTCATTGCATTTTGATAAATATACCAAGCAATCATGGCACCCAGTAAGCATACAAGTGTTCCAGCAAGTGACAAGAAAAAGTTTAAGCGTTCAAGTCTAGGAATTTCAAAGAAAATCGAGATATTAGATAAGCTTAAGAGTGGCTCACGTGTGGTGGATATAGTGAGGGGCTATGGCCTTAATGAAGCATCAGTTCGTACGATTAGGAAGAATGAGGCGAATATACGAGCTTGTGTAATTAATAACCCAAAATGTGAGCTCATGAAAAGAATGACACGTAGGTCCCAACAAGTAAATAAAACTGAAAACTTGTTGCTAGAGTGGATCGAACAGAAAACAAAGAAAGGTGCACCACTTAATTTTCTCTTAATTAGGGAAAAGGCATTATAGTTGTTTAAAGCAGTGTGTGATAAGGAAGGAAGGCCTGAAAATGAGTGTATGTTTACCACAGGCTGGTTCAAGAACTTTAAGTTGCATAATAAGTTACATAATTTTAAGTTTTCCGATGAAAGTGCTTCAGCTGATCATACAGCAGCAAGTAATTTCCCTGCTGAATTTAAGGAGCTTATTTCTGAGGGTGGCTACGAGCCACATCAAGTGTTTAATGCTGACGAGACAGGTGTTCTCTGGAAGAAAATGCCAACACGAACTTGTATCAGTCAGCAAGAGAAAAGTGCACCGGGCTTCAAGGCAGCAAAGGATCGCTTCACCTTGCTCCTTTGCGGTAATGCGTCAGGTGATTTAAAGTGTAAGCCCATGGTTATTTACCGCTCTAAGAATCCTCGTGCTTTGAAAGGTGTAGATAAAAACACCTTACCAATAA
>WNWK01002298.1:74439-216663 GCA_009830355.1 Cherax destructor
GAAGGTGATTAACTGCCACAATTATCAGCAACCAATGCAAGCTTCTGGTGAAAGTGCCAGGACAGCCTGCTTTCTTTCATAAATAACATCCATACAACAATTACCTACAAGCTGCCACAATGCACCTTCAAAATTACCTTGCTTTCAGTTTTGGCCTCATGCAGGATAATGGATAACCAGTCCCTTACTCCAAGCAATTTAGTCACCTCCTATGACACAGATACAGGAAAATTCTGGCACTTTCTTCCCAAAGGTTTGGAAAAAAATTACAGATTTAAGAACTAATAAGGTTATTATTGAAAGAATTAAAGATAAGACAGTAGGATTGCAGATGAGCAAGGAGGCTTTAGAGTGGGTAGGGGATGTGTAGATCAAGTGTTTACAGTGAAGCATATATGTGAACAGTATTTAGATAAAGGTAGAGAAGTTTTTATTGCATTTATGGATTTAGAAAAGGCATATGATAGAGTGGATAGGGGAGCAATGTGGCAAATGTTGCAAGTGTATGGAATAGGTAGTAAGTTACTGAAGGCTGTAAAGAGTTATGAGGATAGTGAGGCTCAGGTTAGGGTGTGTAGGAGAGAGGGAGATTACTTCCCAGTAAAAGTAGGTCTTAGACAGGGATGTGTAATGTCACCATGGTTGTTTAATATATTTATAGATGGGGTTGTAAAAGAAGTAAATGCTAGGGTGTTGGGGAGAAGGGTGGGATTAAATTTTGAGGAATTAAATGCAAAATGGGAGTTGACACAGTTACTTTTTGCTGATGATACTGTGATGAAGGTATCAAACGATTTAAATAAAGAAAAATTGGATATCACATTGGAGAGGGGGATTATGGAAGAAGTAAACGTTTTCAGATATTTGGGAGTTGACGTGTCAGCGGATGGGTTTATGAAGGATGAGGTTAACCATAGAATTGATGAAGGAAAAAAGGCGAGTGGTGCGTTGAGGTATCTGTGGAGACAAAAAACGTTATCCATGGAGGCAAAGAAGGGAATGTACCAACACTATTATATGGGTGTGAAGCATGGGTTGCAAATGCTGCAGCGAGGCGGCGGCTGGAGGCAGTGGAGATGTCCTGTCTAAGGGCAATGTGTGGTGTAAATATTATGCAGAAAATTCGGAGTGTGGAAATTAGGAGGTGTGGAGTTACTAAAAGTATTTGTCAGAGGGCTGAAGAGGGGTTGTTGAGGTGGTTTGGTCATTTAGAGAGAATGGATCAAAGTAGAATGACTTGGAGAGCGTATAAATCTGTAGGGGGAAGGAAGGCGGGGTAGGGGTCGTCCTCGAAAAGGTTGGAGGGAGGGGGTAAAGGAGGCTTTGTGGGCGAGGGGTTTGGACTTCCAGCAAGCATGTGTGAGTGTATTAGATAGGAGTGAATGGAGACTAATGGTTTTTGGGACCTGACGAGCTGTTGGAGTGTGAGCAGGGTAACATTTTGTGAAGGGATTCAGGGAAACCAGTTAATTGATTTAGTTGGATTTGAGTCCTGGAAATGGGAAGTACAATGCCTGCACTTTAAAGGAGGAGTCTGGGATAGTGACAGCTGGGAGGGACTTATTTTCAGCTGTTGTATCTGAGCACCTCTGCAAAGACAGTGATTATGTATGAATGTGGTGAAAGTGTTGAATGATGATGAAAGTATTTTCTTTTTGGGGATTTTCTTTCTTTTTGGGTCACCCTGCCTCGGTGGGAGACTGCCGACTTGTTGAAAAAAAAAAAAATAAAAGCAAATCATAAAGGATTGCCAGCTAAATGTCCAAGGCTAAAGAAAAAGGAAAAAGCCAACAATCCTATCATGATTTCAAAACTGCCTTAAATTATCTCTTCAAATCTTTCAAGTACAACTTACTTAGGTGAAGAAGGGGGAGAGGAGTCCCCATTAACCAGATGGTGTGTCCTTGTATCACGTGCCTCAGGCCTTTCCCACTGATCTCTGTTCATTTCTCGATGACAACGCGACTCTTTGGGACCCTTAGTAATCCAACCATCAGCATCCACTTTCTCTTCCTTCCATGGTCTTGAGGGAAGAGGTCTATTTTCCTTTCCAGTCCGAGGGTTGCTATCTCTTAAAAGTCTGTGGTCACGTTCTCTACCCCCAACGTTTCGAACAGCATCCCTCTGGTGGTCCCTCTGGTACTCTCTGGGATGGTCCCTACCATAATCCCGTCTGTCTCCACGTGGCCCTCCATTAGCACCAGGTCTTCTATCATCACGGGCTCCACGCTGATCACGTGGAACTGGTCTCCCATCAAGTTTATTACTACTGCTGTTGCTGCTACTAACACTTGTATTATTTAAAGTATTTGAGGGTAACAATGTAGGTGCTATTGTACAAGTTAACAAGGGGCTAGAGGACGAAGTACTTAGGGCTATGCTGCTAGCACTTGAAGAGTTTGATGGGAGTGTAGTTAATGCACAAGTAGCCTGACTAGCTTGAGGAGCTGCTGCCGAGTGCGCTTGAACTGAAACGACAGTGGGTGACGCAGTTACTGTTACCGATGGTGAAGGGGAATCACTACTTGTAGGAGTCGACGGTTCCAAGGGCAGTTCTTTATCACCTAGAGAGGACTGAGATGTTGGCCGGGGCTTTGCTGTACCCTTCATGACGTCAGAGAACCGCTGAGTGTCGCCTCCCCAAGCCGACGTCATAGGTTCAGGAGGCCGCTTTTCTTCTGCTACAGGAACCTGTTCATCAGAACCTGCACCATAAAAAAAATTAGTGAAGGAAAAACAGATTCATAATGTAGTTAAGAAAATGATCAACTGCACTAGATTTTACTAAACTTCTACTCCCAATGATGTCCCTTTTTACAAAAAATACAACCATTATACCATTCGAGTTTTGAACTACATAATAACCACATTATTACATAAGGGAGCACTAACTCTGTAGGGTTTATAAAGTGCCCAGGAAAATGGGAGGCATTCAGGTTCGATCCAAGGAAGAGGGTTAGGAGGATAACGATAAATAAAAACAAATATGATAAAGGTACACAAGACTATGTAAGGAAGATTTCTTGACTGTAATAAAAATGGGAAAGTGAAAACAGGCCATACAGTGCACACAGGTTCTGTGAACAAGACATCACATTTAAAAACAAGACTTCATACAGGGGTTCAAATGTTAATACATTAAAATATATTCCATACTACTTAGTCTAAAGTAAAATGAGAAGAGCTAGAGTTATTCTAACAAAAATTGGGTCTTTCTCCTCACCCCCCCATTTGTTTCACTAACTCCAAAGATAAACTTTCAAAAATGTGTTTTTAAGTTGTGAACAGTGACTACATATTCCTTCCTGACTATTCATTAATATAACATTTCCAACCTGGCAGTGGTGGAAAAGCTGCAGCCTCTAGATCAAACTGTGGTGGTGGGGGTGGTGGAGGTGGTGTCATCTCCTGGAGACTGGCTCCTGGTTTGCTACTCTCTGTGCTAGGTGGCTGAGACAGACCTCCACGCTGGGGGATTCCTCCCCGTCCACCACCAGTCATAGTTGCTTCCTCTTCTCGTCCACGTGGACGCCGTCTCATTCCTCGAGGCCTGTGATAGTACCAGTTCTCAAAACTGGGCACATAGTAATATTTTTAATAGTGTTTCAAAACTTACAGCCTTATCAAAAACTTTAACTAAGTTCAATTAAAGAAAAATAAAAAAAAATTATAGCAAATTCCAAAACACTAATAGTTAGTAATACTATTTAAATTTATAACTAATTTGGATTAATACTTACAACTGTCTTGATTGCTGAGGATCTCTTGGTATGTGATGGGGATGGTGGTGATAATGGTCACTGCCGTAATTGTTGCGGTGAGGTGGTGGTGGCGGTGGCGGTCCTAGGGGCTGCTGTGGTATATATTGATGTCTATGGAGTGGAGGTAGAGGATGCAGAGGTGGGGGATGTACTTGCTGGTTTAATGGTTGAGAGGTACTGCTAGTTGTTACTGTAGCAGAAACAGTTGTAGACATGGTTGCAGCAGCAGGTACACAACTAGTTTCGGTGGTTGATGAATTGAGCATGGAGGTACTGGAGGATTGGGGGCTAGAAATACTAGTGGATGTCTGCCCTAAGGACTGCGATGACACTGGAAGAGTACTACTGTTACTAGATGCCTTAGAGACAGTCACCACTTCTTTCTTTTCTGTATGGATCACAGGTTGAGTTGGCATGGGTGGACTGAAAGATGTATATAGATTTGTTTGACTAGCTATTGAAAAGTCACTATGAGCAAAGCTGTCATGATTATTTCCACCAGCAGCAGCCGATATAGACGTCGATGGTTGGGGTTGTTGGGGTTGTGGTGGTGGTGGGGGTGGAGGAGGGGTGTTGGGGGAGTATGAGTACCAGTGTTTGTGGGTGGAGGTTGACCAACTCTCTGTAACGCCTGAGACGGGGAAGGTGCGGCATGAGGTCTAGGGTTATTAGGATGAGGTCGTAAGTTGGGGTGATAATGACCAGGATGAATACTATGATTGCTACTTCCACTATTACCCAGACCAGCCCCACTACTATGCCGAATGTCACCTTTGTCATAGCGACCATCTCGATGTTTGGAGTTTCTGTAAATGCATATAATTTAATAAAAATTAATTCAAGCATCATTTAACCCTTTCATGGTCCATACCCCCAATCTGAAACTTGTCCACAGGTTCCAAGAATTAAAAAAAAAAAAATTCTTATGATAGAAAATCTTTTTCTGAAGGTAACAAAACAAAAAGTATGAAATTTGATGGAAATATGACAAAATTAAACTAGCAAATTTTGCTACATCAGCGATATTTACGTATCAGCGATTTTGCCCACTGACTCCCATTTTAGGCCAATTACATTATTCCAGTCTACCAAATTCTTAGCTATTTTGTTAGTATTACTTCTATTTTATCAATTGAGCACAAGAAATTGCCTAGTCAACAGTTTCAACTACCCAATAAAGTGATCGGAAATTGGTTATTTAATCACTTTCACACAAAATATTCCAATTCCAAAATAGGGTCCAGAATAAACAATGCAGGCATTCCCGGCACTAAACTAACACTTCCTCTGTTTATTGGTTATGTTTCTGGCTTTACAAATGAATTCCATTTTTATTTTTTATTCACAATGAATTTTTATTCACACCAAAAAAATAAAAGATTTATTGTTATGCAATATTGTAATAATTGCATAAATAATATCAGCGAAGTTGTGAACGTATATTAACATGTACTGGACACGTGATGTTATCTGTTTACTCATGAACATTGGCAAAAAACAAAAATTTCTGCTATTTTCAGCTCAGTTTCAAGCCATTTTCAGTAATAAAACCAATCAAAATCATCTCTATTTCTGTAATATATCTTTCATTCATTTATAGGTAGTAGGTTGGTAGACAGCAACCACTCAGGAAGGTACTACCATCCTGCCAGGTGACTGTGAAACAGAAACCTGAAACTGTTTTACATGATGGTAGGATTGCTGGTGTCTTTTTTTTGTCTCATAAACATGCAAGATTTCAGGTACGTCTTGCTACTTCTACTTACACTTAGGTCACACTACGCAAACATGTACACGTTTATTGTATACACACTCATCTGAGTTTTCTTTGATTTTATCTTAATAGTTCTTGTTCTTATTGCTTTTCCCTTTCATATCCATGGGGAAGTGGAATAAGAATCTTTCCTCCGTAAGCCATGCGTGTTGTAAAAGTCAACTAAAATGCCGGGAACAATGGGCTAGTAACCCCTTTTCCTGTATAGCTTACTAAAAAGAAGAAGAAGAAAATCGTCAAAGTGGGATGTTTGAATGTGCGTGGATGTTGTGCGAATGATAAGAAAGAGATGATTGTAGATGTTATGAATGAAAAGAAGCTGGATGTCCTGGCTTTAAGTGAGACAAAGCTGAAGGGGGTAGGAGAGTTTCAGTGGGGAAAAAATGGGATTAGATCAGGGGTTTCAAATAGAGTTAGAGCTAAAGAAGGAGTGGCAATAATGTTGAATAATCAGTTATGGCAGGTAAAGAAGGAATATAAATGTATAAATTCAAGGATTATGTGGAGTAAAATAAAGGTTGGATGTGAAAAGTGGGTTATAGTAAGTGTTTATGCACCTGGAGAAGAGAGAAGTGTAGAGGAGAGAGAGAGATTTTGGGAAATGTTGAGGGTGTGTGTGGGGAGTTTTGAACCAAGTGAGAGAGTAATTGTGGTTGGGGATCTTAATGCTAAAGTGGGTAAAAATGTTGTGGATGGAGTAGTAGGTAAATTTGGGGTGCCAGGGGTAAATGTAAATGGGGAGCCATTAATTGAGCTATGTGTAGAAAGAGGTTTGGTAATAAGTAATACATATTTTATGAAAAAGAGGATAAATAAATATACAAGGTATGATATAGCACGTAAGGAAAGTAATTTGTTGGATTATGTATTGGTGGATAAAAGGTTGATGAGTAGGCTTCAGGATGTACATGTTTATAGAGGGGCAACGGATATATCAGATCATTATTTGGTTGTAGCTACAGTTAGAGTAAAAGGTAGATGGGACAAAAAGAAAATGGCAACAGCAAGTAAGAGAGAGGTAAAAGTGTATAAACTAAGGGAGGAGGAAGTTAGGGTGAGATATAAGCAACTATTGGCAGAAAGGTGGGCTAGTGCAAGTAGGGAGTAGGGGGGTTGAAGAGAGTTGGGATAGTTTTAAAAATGCAGTATTAGAATGTGGGGCAGAAGTTTGTGGTTATAGGAGGGTGGGTGCAGGAGGAAAGAGGAGTGAGTGGTGGAATGAAGAAATAAAGGGTGTGATAAAAGAGAAAAAGGTAGCTTATGAGAGGTTTTTACAAAACAGAAGTGTTAGTAGAAGAGCAGAGTATATGGAGAGTAAAAGAAAGGTGAAGAGAGTGGTGAGAGTGTGCAAAAGAAGAGCGGATGAAAGAACGGGAGAGGCTCTGTCAAGAAATTTTGCTGAAAACAAGAAAAAAATTTGGAGTGAGATAAACAAGGTAAGAAAGCCTAGGAACGAATGGATTTGTCAGTTAAAAACAGAGTAGGGAGTTAGTAGATGGGGAGCTGGAGGTATTGGGTAGATGGCGGAATATTTTGAGGAACTTTTAAATGTCGATGAAAAGAGGGAGGCGATAATTTCATGTACTGGCCAGGGAGGTACAACATCGTTTAGGAGTGAAGAAGAGCAGGATGCGAGTGTGGGGGAGGTGCACGAGGCATTACGTAGAATGAAAGGGGGTAAAGCAGCTGGAATTGACGGAATCATGACAGAAATGTTAAAAGCAGGGGGGGATATAGTGCAGGAGTGGTTGGTATTTTTGTTTAATAAATGTATGAAAGAGGGAAGGTACCTAGGGATTGGCAGCGAGCATGTATAGTTCCTTTATATAAAGGGAAGGGGATAAAAGAGAGTAAAATTATAGGGAAATAAGTTTACTGAGTATACCAGGTAAAGTGTATGGCAGGGTTATTATTGAAAGAATTAGAGGTAAGACAGAGAGTATGATTGCAGATGAGCAAGGAGGCTTTAGAGTGGGTAGGGGATGTGTAGATCAAGTGTTTACAGTGAAGCATATATGTGAACAGTATTTAGATAAAGGTAAAGAAGTTTTTATTGCATTTATGGATTTAGAAAAATCATATGATAGAGTGGATAGGGGAGCAATGTGGCAAATGTTGCAAGTGTATGGAATAGGTAGTAAGTTACTGAAGGCTGTAAAGAGTTTTTATGAGGATAGTGAGGCTCAGGTTAGGGTGTGTAGGAGAGAGGGAGATTACTTCCCGGTAAAAGTAGGTCTTAGACAGGGTTGTGTAATGTCACCATGGTTGTCTAATATATTTATAGATGGGGTTGTAAAAGAAGTAAATGCTAGGGTGTTGGGGAGAGGGGTGGGATTAAATTATGGAGAATTAAATGCAAAAAGGGAGTTGACACAGTTACTTTTTGCTGATACTGTGCTTATGGGAGATTCTAAAGAAAAGTTGCAAAGGTTAGTGGACGAGTTTGGGAGAGTGTGTAAAGGTAGAAAGTTAAAAGTGAACATAGATAAGAGTAAGGTGATGAGGGTATCAAACGATTTAAATAAAGAAAAATTGGATATCACATTGGAGAGAGGGATTATGGAAGAAGTAAATGTTTTCAGATATTTGGGAGTTGATGTGTCAGCGGATGGGTTTATGAAGGATGAGGTTAACCATAGAATTGATGAAGGAAAAAGGCGAGTGGTGCATTGAGGTATCTGTGGAGACAAAAACTTTATCCATGGAGGCAAAGAAGGGAATGTACGAAGTATAGTGGTACCAACACTCTTATATGGGTGTGAAGCATGGGTTGCAAATGCTGCAGCGAGGAGGAGGCTGGAGGCAGTGGAGATGTCCTGTCTAAGGGCAATGTGTGGTGTAAATATTATGCAGAAAATTCGGAATGTGGAAATTAGGAGAAGGTGTGGAGTTACTAAAAGTATTTGTCAGAGGGCTGAAGAGGGGTTGTTGAGGTGGTTTGGTCATTTAGAGAGAATGGATCAAAGTAGAATGACTTGGAGAGCGTATAAATCTGTAGGGAAGGAAGGCGGGTAGGGGTCGTCCTAGAAAAGGTTGGAGGGAAGGGGTAAAGGAGGTTTTGTGGGCGAGGGCTTGGACTTCCAGCAAGCATGTGTGAGCGTGTTAGATAGGAGTGAATGGAGACGAATGGTTTTGGGACATGACGATCTGTTGGAGTGTGAGCAGGGTAACATTGTGTGAAGGGATTCAGGGAAACCAGTTAATTGATTTAGTTGGACTTGAGTCCTGGAAATGGGAAGTACAATGCCTGCACTTTAAAGGAGGGGTCTGAGATAGTGACAGCTGGGAGGGACTTTTCTCAGCTGTCGTATCTGAGCTCCTCTGCAAAGACAGTGATTATGTATGAGTGTGGTGAAAGTGTTGAATGATGATGAAAGTTTTTTCTTTTTGGGGATTTTTTCTTTTTGGGTCACCCTGCCTCGGTGGGAGACGGCCGACTTGTTGAAGAAAAAAAAAAAAAAAATCTTTCATTCTATCAAATGAGACCAAGAAACCGTAAATACAACTAAAAAAAAAAACGCAGTTGCTGTTTTAATCCAAAAATATGGTCGCAGTTTTTTTTCTCATTGTGCACTGCGTGCTGCAGTGATGAGAAAAAATACATTGATGTATTCTCCCATATCTAAGCCCAAATTTACCACTCACAGCTTATCCGAGGGAGCTGAGTTCATGGAGTAGAACTACGGCTTGGACCCAGGCTTCAAAGCTGTAGAACTACAGGATGGACCCTCAAAGGGTTAAAAATCTTATTCTAAAAGGGACAATTAAAGAGCTATTACATTCATAAAAAACCTGTCTCATAGTGAAATGCCACAAATACTTTGCCTATAAAAATATGAACTGTAAACACATGTTCAACAGACATTCTCAAGCAACTGCTGATTAGGCCAAAGACCCCTGAAACAAGTTCATAATTAACTTGCTATGTTATATCCGATATATAAATTTCCAAATTAAAAATTTAATTTGATTACTCAATAATTCTCAATACAGACTGCTAGCTTGACTTGCTTCAAATACATCAGCAAAAACAATATCAAACAAAACATCCAAGAAAAATAAACCATTACTAAAGTGACATTAACTGCTGTGTGGCATATGGTCAAAATGACATTACATTCACAAATTAATTAGGCTATAAAGGCTGACCCTAATATATTAACAATTTAACAGTAAGAAAAGGCTATCAAGATATTAAAATAACCCTACCAACTTACCTTCTACTACTTGGATATCTAATATTGTGGTTGGTGGGAGGCTTAAATGCAGCTTGTGGCGACAGGCCATTAAACTGCAAAAAGCTATTGATGTCATAGTATCCCCCTGGTGTCCACTGCATCATGTTGGGATAAAACTGAAACAAAAATACATTTTTAATCATTCTTTTTTTTTTTAAACACACTGGCCATCTCCCACCGAGGCAGGGTGACCCAAAAAAGAAAGTTTCACCATTATTCACACAATCAATGTGCAGATATGACAGTTCAGCTGTCACTCCAAACAGCCAATATCCCAAACCCCTCCTTTAAAGTGCAGGCACTGTACTTCCCACCTCCAGGACTCTAAGTCTGGCTAACCAGTTTCCCCTGAATCCCTTCACAAAATATTACCCTGCTCACACTCCAACAGCTCGTAGAGTCCCACAAACCATTTATCTCCATTCACTCCTATCTAACATGCTCACACATGCCTGCTATATGTCCAAGCCCCTTGCACACAACCTTTTATGCCCCTCCCTCCATCCTTTGCAAGGACCACCCCTACCCCTCCTCCCCTCCACTATAGATTTATACACCTTCCAAGTCATCCTATTTTGCTCCATCCTCTCAAAATGACCAAACCACCTCAACAACCCTCTCTTCAGCCCTCTTAATATTTTTACTAACTCCACAACTCCTAATTTCCACACTACAAATTCTCTGCGTAATATTTACACCACACATTGCCCTTAAACACAACATCTCCACTGCCTCCAGCCTCCTCACAGCAGCATTTACAACCCATGGTTCACACCCATATAAGTGTTGGTCCTGGAGATGGGAAGTACAGTGCCTGCACTCTGAAGGAGGAGTGTTAATGTTGCAATTTTATAAACTGTAGTGTAGGCATGACTCTGGCAAGACAGTGATGGAGTGAATGATGAAAGTTTTTCTTTTTTGGGCCACCCTGCCTTGGTGGGAAACGGCTGTGTTAATAAAAAAAAAAAGTAAGTGTCGGTACAACTATACTCTCACACACTCCCTTCTTTGCCTCCATGGATAACTGTCTGTCTCCACAGATACCTCAATGCACCACCCACTTTTTTCCCTTCATCAATTGTATGGTTTACATTGTCCTTCATAAACCTGTCCACTGAGAAGTCTGCTGCCAAATATTTAAACACATTTTCTTCTATACTCCCTCCCTCGCATCAATTTTTTTTTTACCTAACTCGTTTGATACCCTCATCACCTTACTCTTATCTATGTATGTTCACTTTCAACTTTATTCCTTGACTAAGATAATCTATTTCTATAATGTAACAACACTTTTTACTACAACTAAAATACATTCAATTTTTTTTTATCATGCCAGGTGTTCCCATCAAAGTAGGGTGACCCAGAAGAAGAAACACTTTCACCATTCACTATCACTCTGGCCAGACACGCCAATACTACAGTACAGACGCCCCCTCCAAACATCCCCACCCCTCCCCCAGGACTCGTCCAGCTAAACAGTTTTCCCTGAATCCTTTCACAAAATGTTACTTTACTCTCACTCCAACAGCTTATCAAGTCCCAAAAACCATTTGCATCCATGAAGCTGGAGATAATGAAGTCATGTCTGAGGGCAATGTGAGGTGTGAATATCGTGAAGAGAGATGTGGTGTTACTAAAAGTATTATCCAGAGGACTGAGGAGGAGTTGTTGAGGTGGTTTGGACATTTGGAGGAAGGAACAAAATAGAATGATGGAGTGTATAAATCTGTAGGAGGGAAGGCAGGATAGAGGTTGCCCTAGGAAAGGTTGAAGGGAGGAGGAAAAGGAGATTTTGTGTGCAAGGGGTTTGGACATCCAGCAGGCATGTGTGAGGATGTTAGATATGATGGTAGTGGCAAATGGGTTTTTGGGACTTGAGCTGCTGAAGGTGGGAAGTATAATGTCTGCACTCTGAAATAGGGGTGGAAATATCTGCAGTTTGGAATAGCATCTGAACTGTAGTATCTACACACCTCTGGTAAGACAATGATAGAATGACTGGTGAAAAGTATGTCTACTTTTGGGTCACTACTTTGATGTAAGATGACCAGTGTGCTAAAAAAATTAAAAAAAAATGCAAGTATGATAAGTTTTATCAATCAAGGATGTAAACATGAAAATACTTACAAAAGCAGTTGGTATCTGCGTGGTGGGCGCAGTGTAGGAATATGTGTAGGAGCTAGCATTAACAGAAGATGGTGTGGAGTACATAAACCTTTGGTTCCCTGGATTACTGTAATTGCTTGGAGTAGCTGGTGTCCCAGGCCCACCTGGAAGACCTGCTGATCCTGGGGTAGCAGGTGGAGCAGAGCCTTCTTTCCCCTCGCCTCCTTTATTACCATAAGATGGCAATACTGATAGGCATCCAAGTCTTGACATTGGCTTAGTTTTTATTCTTGCTAGTATTGGATTGCCCTGCATTTCAGAAAAAAATATGCTAATTAAAAAAAAATTTACATTTTAAGTTGATAAATTTAGTAAAATGGCCTAAACTAAGTAACACTGTCATCCAAATTAAAATAATGGTTCCAATACTAATAATATTAACTCTTATATTTTTTTTAAAGAAGTGGGCCAGTAAGCCAGCAGAAGTCCTCGGTTAGATGACAAAAAGCTTCAGCTATGGGACCACATTTAACCATGTTCAGCTTGAACACATTTTTATTTGTTTAATGGCAATGTTTCACACCCTTTTATTTAGGTTGTAGTAGAAATACTCTCATGCAGGACTAGTTGCATATACATAATTCTTAAAGCTTACCTTGAAAGTTTTAACTACTCCACGTAGATACCAGTACGCTTTTTGTGCATCTTCATCAGATTCAAATGTAACGTACCAAGAAGAATTGTGGACAAATTCACATGATACCACCTTTGGACACTCCTCACTCTTAAACACAGACTGAAAAAGCAAAAGAAAATAATGGGTTAGCCTCGAGAGAATGCTACAAGGCCACAGAAAAATTTGTCTTCCTCTGCCCCCAACAGAGCCAACCCCCTCCACAAAAGAAACCATTGAAACAATCTAAGATTAACTGCACACATGCTGCTTCTCTTGTGTCTTCCGACACTTTAGGCAAGCTACCTTACTCTTGTGACTGGAATACCAATGATATCAATTTTACAACCAATGATTTTGATTTTTAAAATGGCAAGACCTGAATGACACAAACCGACACCAGCAAAGACACAGCTAATGTTGAAAATAAACAAAATCTCCAGAGAATCCAGTCAGGAAAAGTCATTTGTGAAATATCAACTATATATATTTATGACAGTACTCTAGGTAATCTTAGCTCCTGGGCCAACCTCTCTATTTGCTGCTTGGCAGTCACTCTCCTAGTTTATTATTATTTTTTTTTTAATTAACACATCGGCCGATTCCCACCAAGGCAGGGTGGCCCGAAAAAGAAAAACTTTCATCATCATTCACTCCATCACTGTCTTGCCAGAGGGGTGCTTTACACTACAGTTATAAAACTGCAACATTAACACCCCTCCTTCAGAGTGCAGACACTGTACTTCCCATCTCCAGGACTCAAGTCCGGCCTGCCAGTTTCCCTGAATCCCTTCATAAATGTTACTTTGCTCACACTCGTATTAAAAACCATTTGTCTCCATTCACTCCTATCAAATACGCTCACACATGCTTGCTGGAAGTCCAAGCCCCTCGCACACAAAACCTCCTTTACCCCCTCCCTCCAACCTTTCCTAGGCCGACCCCTAACCCGCCTTCCCTCCACTACAGATTTATACACTCTCGAAGTTATTCTGTCTCGTTCCATTCTCTCTACATGTTCGAACCACCTCAACAACCCCTCCTCAGCTCTCTGGATAATAATTTTGGTAATCTCGCACCTCCTCCTAATTTCCAAACTCCGAATTCTCTGCATTATATTCACACCACACATTGACCTCGGACATGACATCTCCACTGCCTCCAGCCTTCTCCTCGTTGCAACATTCATCACCCATGCTTCACACCCATATAAGAGTGTTGGTATAACTATACTCTCATACATTCCCTTCTTTACTTCCATGGACAAAGTTCTTTGTCTCCACAGACTCCGAAGTGCTCCACTCACCCTTTTTCCCTCATCAATTCTATGATTCACCTCATCCTTCATAGACCCATCTGCTGACATGTCCACTCCCAAATATCTGAATACATTCACCTCCTCCATACTCTCCCTCCAATCTGATATCCAATCTTTTGTCACCTAATCTTTTTGTTATCCTCATCACCTTACTCTTTCCTATATTCACTTTCAATTTTCTTCTTTTACACACCCTACCAAATTCATCCACCAACCTCTGCAACTTCTCTTCAGAATATCCCAAAAGCACAGTGTCATCAGCAAAAAGCAACTGTGACAAGTCCCACTTTGTATTTGATTCTTTATCTTTTAACCCCACACCTCTTGCCAAGACCCTCGGCATTCACTTCTCTTACAACCCCACCTATAAATATATTGAACAACCACGGTGACATCACACATCCTTGTCTAAGGCCCACTTTTACTGGGAAATAGTCCCCTTCCCTCCTACACACTAACTTGAGCCTCACTATCCTCATAAAAACTCTTCACTGCTTTCAGTAACCTACCTCCTATTCCATACACCTGCAACATCTGCCCCCCCTATCCACCCTATCATACGCCTTTTCCAAATCCATAAATGCCACAAAAACCTCTTTACCCTTATCCAAATACTGTTCACCTATATGTTTCACTGTAAACACTTGGTCTACACACCCCCTACCTTTCCTAAAGCCCCCTTGTTCATCTGCTATCCTGCTTTCTGTCTTACTCTTAATTCTTTCAATAATAACTACCATACAGTTTACCAGGTACTCAACAGACTTCTCCCCCTATAATTTTTGCACTCTTTTGTCCCCTTTGCCTTTATACAAAGGAACGATACACGCTCTCTGCCAATCCCTAGGTACCTTTCCCTCTTCCATACATTTATTAAATAATAGCACTAACCACTCCAAAACTATATCCCCACCTGCTTTTAACATTTCTATCTTTATCCCATCAATCCCAGCTGCCTTACCCCCTTTCAATCTACCCACTGCCTCACAAACTTCCCCCACACTCACAACTGGCTCTTCCACACTCCTACAGGATGTTATTCCTCCTTACTCTATACACAAAATCACAGCTTCCCTATCTTCATCAACATTTAACAACTTCTCAAAATATTCCCTCCATCTTCCCAATACCTCTAACTCTCCTCTCCTATTTTTAACTGTCAAATCCATTTGTTCCCTAGGCTTCCTCAACTTATTAATCTCACTCCAAAACTTTCTTATTTTCAACAAAATTTGTTGATAACATCTTTTTCGGGCCACCCTGCCTTGGTGGGAATCGGCCGATGTGTTAATAAAAAAAAAAATATCTCACCCACTCTCTCATTTGCTCTCTTTTTACATTGCTTCACCACTCTCTTAACCTCTTTTTCTCTCCATATACTCTTCCCTCCTTGCATCACTTCTACTTTGTAAAAACCTCTCATATGCAAACTTTTTCTCCCTTACTACTCTCTTTACATCATCATTCCACCAATCGCTCTTCTTCCCTCCCGCACCCACTCGCCTGTAACCACAAACTTCTGCTGAACACTAACACTACATTTTTAAATCTACCCCATACATCTTCGACCCCATTGCCTACACTCACTAGCCCATCTACCTCCAATAGTTGTTTATATCTTACCCTAACTGCCTCCTCTTTTAGTTTATAAACCTTCACCTCTCCTAGTTATGTTGGCCATATTGTACCTATTCTTAAAACTATTTATGGAGTCTACCTCCACCACTTCTTCATCAGAGTTATTCCATTTCCTGATCACTATGTTATCATTACCTCTAGACAAAGATTCCTTACCCATTTTTTTCTTAATGTAGAAACAAGCAATATTAATTTCAGGGGTGTTGAAGGGTTAATATTTTTGCTCTCAACTCACCCACTTCATAGTACTACTTTCATTGTCATTTTACGATAATTTGATTTATCATACTGTGGATAAACATTATTAACATAATATGAAGACACCTGCAACTTACCCATGGCTGACTTTATTCAACAAAAATAATGAAGGATAAAAAACTTACTTCAATTTCTTCAACTGGAGTAGATTCAGGGATTTCTCTGAGAATCACAATACAACGCTTGTAATTAGGCCGCACTCTGTTATTTTCTTCGTCCAGCTGTACAAATGGGGATTCTGGAAGATAATATAGTATATAGTACATGTCAAAAATAATAAAACTATTACAATTTGCTTGTATTTAATACATCTACAATGAACAAGGTAGAGAATACAATGCCAAAAATACTAACGAGATATTAATAAATTTGTACTTACCATACATACATAAGCTGTGCTCAACCCAGAAACACACAACCAACAACCCAATGCAGAAAATTTGTCTCTCTTAACTCTCCAGCCATCTTTCACCAAGGAAGGGTAACCCAAAGAAAGCACATTCACCAACATTCACTCTTGCAATCTTTCTAGAAGTGTGCTAGCATTGCAATCAGATTTCCCCTACAAGCAACATCCCCACCCCTCCAGAGTGCAGGCACTTACCTCCCCATTTCCAAGACCAAGTTTGGCTACCCAGTCATACCCCAACACCACACCCATTTAAAAATATAAAAAGCAGCTCAAAATAGCAGACAACAGATTTTTTGCAGATATTCCAGAGGACACAAATCATGTCACTCGTCACATGTATTAGACCAACTGGTTGGTCTAATACATGTTCACTAATGTGCTGACATTATTTATACAATTATTACAATAAAGCAGTAGTCTACATAACAGTAAATCTTTCTATTTTTGGGGTGAATAAAAATTCAAAATGGAAAGCAAATGCAATAGAAGCCTGAGGACATGACTAATGAACAGAGGAAATTTTGTTTTAGTGCCAGGAATGTCTACACTTTTTTCTGGACCCTATTTTGAAATTGGCAATTTTTGAATATGTGAAATTTACTAGATTACCAATTTCTGATACCTTTATTGGGTAGTTGAAATAGGTAAATGGGCAATATCTTGTACTCAATCGATAGAACAGAAGTAATACTAGTGAAATAGCTGCAAGTTTGGTCGACTGGAACAATGGAATTGGCCAAAAATAGGTGGTGAAATCGCCAATGCGTAAATATCGCTAAGACTGCTAACTCTGAAATAGGAGACCGTAAGGCAAGTTTTCCATCAAATTTTGTACTTTTGATTTTGTTGCCTTCAGAAAAAGATTCTCTTATCATTTCACAAGAAAAAATATTTTTGAAAATTCTCCGACACAGAGCATATTTCAGATTAGGGGTTCCGGCCCTCAAAGGCTTAATCATATCTCTCGGACCTCTCCTTTAACACTTGAGCTCCATTTTGAAGTCATTACTGTGCGCGCGCGTGCACACACACACACACACACCTATTTCTCAGTTTATAAACTATAACCAAAAATATTTGATTATGGTTTAGGCCATAAAAACCAATGTAAGACTGGGTAGAGAGAGATAAGGGCCCCACCATCTTTTACCAGGAAAATCCGCCAATTTGATACCTATTTGGGGCCCCACTTCGTCTTAAACCAACGACAATCTTCTGTGTTTCACTACTGTGTCTTCCGTCTATCTACTGGCACCAAAAACCAGCCAATACAACCACAAAACCTTAGTAACTATTTTAACCCATATGCAGGTTTAGAGGCTAGTTGTTCCCCATCATAAACTGTCAGGAATTTTCTTTAAACTTCACAGACCCATTCTCTCATGTCTAGGCCAAAATCTGTTGCTCTCGGGAAATCTGCGAGCATTATAAATTATGCATACTAAGTACGACATAGATAGCTTTGAGGCTATCCAGACATGCTGAATTCAAGCATCACAACTGCATTAAGCCTGAAAATTGTCTTGTTACCTTAATAAACTAAGGGGCCAATAGTGATCAGGAAGATCTAAAATTATGACCAAGTCTCTCACATAAACTTGCTCCGAGTGCTTTTACTTTCATACTCCATTCCAGTTTTCATTTCCTCACTTTCCATAATGGAGCAACTGAAATATGCCTTCCTTGAACATTAATGTCCACTGTTTTCCAAGGCCTAGTGGAAGACCTGATCAGCATCAGGTTGGATTATTTGTTGTCCTCAATGGATGCCATTCATATACAAATTCTAACATCTACAAATAATGATACAGTGCTATGATTTATGTCTATCAGATATATAAAAAAGAATCAGGGCAAATGCACAAACAAAATTTATTACATACCTTTAAGAGCCTCTACAATGATGCTGTGGTCCTTCGTGATATTCTTGAATTGTGAACAGTTGGCTAATATAAACACCGGCACATATTGATCACTGTCCATTTGTGATATCAAGTATGGATCGTTGCTCAAGTTTTCTCTGAAAAAAGGGGGACTAATTCATATCCTCTACTAGTGAACACAAGATACAAAGAAATAAAGGCTTAACGGCAATCCACAATCTGAATAAGGTTAAGATGTTTGGAATAGTTTGACCAAAGTAATAAAAGCAAATGCCTAATATGTCAACAGTATTAGTTGTGTAGCATACTTGTTATTATTTTTTTTTTTATTAACACATCGGCCGATTCCCACCAAGGCAGGGTGGCCCGAAAAAGAAAAACTTTCATCATCATTCACTCCATCACTGTCTTGCCAGAAGGGTGCTTTACACTACAGTTATAAAACTGCAACATTTACACCCCTCCTTCAGAGTGCCGGCACTGTACTTCCCATCTCCAGAACTCAAGTCCGGCCTGCCGGTTTCCCTGAATCCCTTCATAAATGTTACTTTGCTCACACTCCAACAGCACGTCAAGTATTAAAAACCATATGCCTCCATTCACTCCTATCAAATACGCTCACACATGCTTGCTGGAAATCCAAGCCCCTCGCACACAAAACTTCCTTTACCCCCTCCCTCCAACCTTTCCTAGGGCGACCCCTACCCCGCCTTCCCTCCACTACAGATTTATACACTCTCGAAGTCACTCTGTCTCGTTCCATTCTCTCTACATGTCCAAACCACCTCAACAACCCCTCCTCAGCTCTCTGGACAATCGTTTTGGTAATCCCGCACCTCCTCCTAATTTCCAAACTCCGAATTCTCTGCATTATATTCACACCACACATTGACCTCAGACATGACATCTCCACTGCCTCCAGCCTTCTCCTCGTTGCAACATTCATCACCCATGCTTCACACCCATATAAGAGCGTTGGTATAACTATACTCTCATACATTCCCCTCTTTACTTCCATGGACAAGGTTCTTTGTCTCCACAGACTCCGAAGTGCTCCACTCACCCTTTTCCCCTCATCAATTCTATGATTCACCTCATCCTTCATAGACCCATCCGCCGACATGTCCACTCCCAAATATCTGAATACATTCACCTCCTCCATACTCTCTCCCTCCAATCTGATATCCAATCTTTCGTCACCTATTCTTTTTGTTATCCTCATCACCTTACTCTTTCCTATATTCACTTTCAATTTTCTTCTTTTACACACCCTACCAAATTCATCCACCAACCTCTGCAGCTTCTCTTCAGAATCTCCCAAAAGCACAGTGTCATCAGCAAAAAGCAACTGTGATAACTCCCACTTTGTATTTGCTTCTTTATCTTTTAGCCCAACACCTCTTGCCAAGACCCTCGCATTCACTTCTCTTACAACCCCATCTATAAATATATTGAACAACCACGGTGACATCACACATCCTTGTCTAAGGCCCACTTTTACTGGGAAATAGTCCCCTTCCCTCCTACACACTCTAACCTGAGCCTCACTATCCTCATAAAAACTCTTCACTGCTTTCAGTAACCTTCCTCCTATTCCATACACCTGCAACATCTGCCACATTGCCCCCTATCTACCCTATCATACGCCTTTTCCAAATCCATAAATGCCACAAAAACATCTTTACCCTTATCCAAATACTGTTCACCTATATGTTTCACTGTAAACACTTGGTCTACACACCCCTACCTTTCCTAAAGCCCCCTTGTTCATCTGCTATCCTGCTTTCTGTTTTACTCTTAATTCTTTCAATAATAACTCTACCATACACTTTACCAGGTACACTCAACAGACTTATTCCCCTATAATTTTGCACTCTCTTTTGTCCCCTTTGCCTTTATACAAAGGAACAATACACGCTCTCTGCCAATCCCTAGGTACCTTACCCTCTTCCATACATTTATTAAATAATAGCACCAACCACTCCAAAATTATATCCCCACCTGCTTTTAACATTTCTATCTTTATCCCATCAATCCCAGCTGCCTTACCCCCTTTCATTCTACCCACTGCCTCACGAACTTCCCCTACACCCACAACTGGCTCTTCCACACTCCTACAAGATGTTATTCCTCCTTGCCCTACACACGAAATCACAGCTTCCCTGTCTTCATCAACATTTAACAAATCCTCAAAATATTCTCTCCATCTTCCCGATACCTCTAACTCTCCATTTAATAACTCTCCTCTCCTATTTTTAAATGTCAAATCCATTTGTTCTCTAGGCTTCCTCAACTTATTAATCTCATTCCAAAACTTTTTCTTATTTTCAATATACTAATATTTACCAGCAACATAATAGGGAGGCTCCCTGGCCAAGCCTGGTCATGTGACTAGGCTTGGCCAGGGAGCCTGCCTATAATACTGCTAGGAAATATACAGTGGTTCCCCGAGTAACGAACACCCCGGAAATCGTACAATTATGTAAGTATAATATTGTAAGTGCTTGTGGAAGTGTATTTTTGGGGGTCTGAAATAGACTAACCTATGTGACATTATTCCTTAACCCTTTGAGGGTTTTTGAGGTACTAGTACGGCTTACACGCCTGGGCGTTTGACGTACTAGTACGCCTAAATTCTAGCGCCCTCAAATCAAGCAGAAACAGGCTGGTAGGCGTAGATGTGAGAGAATGGGTCTGTGTGGTCAGTGTGCGCAGTATAAAAAAAAATCCTGCACCACACAGTGCATAATGAGGAAAAAAAACAGCGACTTTGCACTCTATTTTCGTATGGTATTTATGATTATATTCTCGTTTTCTTGGTCTCATTTGATAGAATGGAAGATATATTAGAGAAATAGAGATAATTTTGATTGGTTTCTCAATGACAAGTACCTAGAAATTGAGCGCAAAGTAGCAAAAATGTTCGATTTTGTCCGATTTTCAAGAGTAAACAAATCACACCACACGTACAATATACATCAACTGGCGACTAATATTCTTGCACAAGTGTGCTGATGTCATTTATACCGTTTTTACAATGATGCAGTAGTATACATAACAGAAAATCTTCAATTTATTGTGAGAATAAAAATTCAAAATGGAAAGCAAAAGTAATGTAAGAGGGGCCTGGAGACGTGACTAATGGACTGATAAAATGTTATTCGAGTGCCAGGAATGTGTCTCGTTTATTCTGGACCCTATTTTGAAATTGGCATCTTTTGAAATTTGTGTGAAATTGGACAAATTGCCAATTTCTGACCACCTTATTGGGTAGTTGAAATCGGTAAATTGGCGGTTTCTTGTACTCGATCGATAGAAGAAATAGAGTTCTAGCGAAATAGCTATCATTGTAGTAGACTGAAACATTGGAATGGGCCGAAAATAGGGCTCAAAGTCGGCGAAATCGCCGATGCGTAAATAGCATCGATACCGTTAACTTCGTGAGAGCATAATTCCGTTAGTTTTCGATCAAATTTCATAATTTTGGTGGCGTTATGATCGGAAAAAGATTCTCTATCATTTCATAAGAAAACATATTTTTTTTTTCCGAAAATGTTTCGACCCTGAGAGAGTTAAGAATCGGGGGCTCGACCCTGAAAGGGTTAAGGGAGTAAATTCGTTCGGTAATGGCACTTGAGCAGGCCTCTGGAATGAAGTTTTTTTCGTTACTTAGGGGTCTACTGTACAGTGGTATCTCTACTTACGAGCAGCTCCCAACTCGAACAATTATGTAAATGTATTTTTGTAGGTGCTTTTGTAAGTGTATTTTTGGGGGTCTGAAATGGATTAATCTAATTTTCATTGTTTCTTATGGGGAAAAATGCCTTCGGTATCGGCACACGAATAGCCATCTGGAACGAATTAAGCTCGTAACTTGAGGTACCACTGTATATACAAGTACAGCTAATTTAAAGTGTAGACTCAGCAAAAAAATGCTCCATGACTGAATTAAAATATGCCCTGAAACTCAATATGACTTACACATTCCAGCAACAGCCAAATTTCACAATACTGTATAATTTGGAAGTAAAGATAAATACTGCAGCAGTAAACAAAAGATGCAACTTCATTATCTAGATGTAGATGCACGAGAACAAAAATACTCTTAAGATGTAATACTGTATACAAAAATAAAATACAGTAGAACCCCGAGTAATGGTCTGTCCGAATAACGTTTTTTTCGTGTAAAGGTTGCTTTTTACGGTCAACATTTTTCTTGTGTAGCGGTCCGTACCAGACCTGTCCGCCTGCTTGCGCGCCTAGCAAGACGCCAGTCTAGCATTGTTTACACTTGAGTGAACAATACCCAGCGCTCTCTTTCAAACATTCACAATACATTTGTTGTATTTATTGGTAGTTTAGTGATTGTCACTGTTTAAAGTCACCATGGGTCCAAAGAAGCTTCCTAGGGGCACCCGAGGGTAGCAGGCATGCAGGCAGGGAGGGAGGGAGGGAGGGCATGCAGGCAGAGGAGGGGGCAGGCATGCAGGCAGGGAGGGAGGGATGGGTAGCAGGCATGCAGGCAGGGAGGGAGGGAGGTAGCAGGCATGCAGGCAGGGAGGGAGGGAGGAGGGTAGCAGGCATGCAGGCAGGGAGGAGGGAGGGAGTAGCAGGCATGCAGGCAGGGAGGAGGGTAGCAGGCATGCAGGCAGGGAGGGAGGGTAGCAGGCATGCAGGCAGGGAGGGTAGCAGGCATGCAGGCAGGAGGAGGAGGTGCAGGCATGCAGGCAGGGGGGGAGGGTAGCAGGCATGCAGGCAGGGAGGAGGGGGGTAGCAGGCATGCAGGCAGGGAGGGAGGGAGGTGCAGGCAGAGGCAGGAGGGGAGGGAGGGTAGCAGGCATGCAGGCAGGGAGGGTAGCAGGCATGCAGGCAGGGAGGAGGGCAGGCATGCAGGCAGGGAGGGAGGGTGAGCAGGCATGGAGGGAGGGCAGGCATGCAGGCAGGGAGGGAGGGTAGCAGGCATGCAGGCAGGGAGGGAGGGTAGCAGGCATGCAGGCAGGGAGGGAGGGTCAGGCATGCAGGCAGGGAGGGTAGCAGGCATGCAGGCAGGGGAGGGTAGCAGGCATGCAGGCAGGGAGGGTAGCAGGCATGCAGGCAGGGAGGGTAGCAGGCATGCAGGCAGGGAGGGAGGGTAGCAGGCATGCAGGCAGGGAGGGAGGGTAGCAGGCATGCAGGCAGGGAGGGAGGGTAGCAGGCATGCAGGCAGGGAGGGAGGGTAGCAGGCATGCAGGCAGGGAGGGAGGGTAGCAGGCATGCAGGCAGGGAGGGAGGGTAGCAGGCATGCAGGCAGGGAGGAGGGTAGCAGGCATGCAGGCAGGGAGGGAGGGTAGCAGGCATGCAGGCAGGAGGAGGGTAGCAGGCAGCAGGCAGGGAGGGGGTAGCAGGCATGCAGGCAGGGAGGGAGGGTAGCAGGCATGCAGGCAGGGAGGGAGGGTAGCAGGCATGCAGGCAGGGAGGGAGGGTAGCAGGCATGCAGGCAGGGAGGGAGGGTAGCAGGCATGCAGGCAGGGAGGGAGGGCATGCAGGCATGCAGGCAGGGAGGGAGGGTAGCAGGCATGCAGGCAGGGAGGGAGGGTAGCAGGCATGCAGGCAGGGAGGGAGGGTAGCAGGCATGCAGGCGGAGGGAGGGTAGCAGGCATGCAGGCAGGGAGGGTAGCAGGCATGCAGGCAGGAGGGTAGCAGGCATGCAGGCAGGGAGGGTAGCAGGCATGCAGGCAGGGAGGGTAGCAGGCATGCAGGCAGGGAGGGTAGCAGGCATGCAGGCAGGGAGGGTAGCAGGCATGCAGGCAGGGAGGGTAGCAGGCATGCAGGCGGGGAGGGTAGCAGGCATGCAGGCAGGGAGGGTAGCAGGCATGCAGGCAGGAGGGTAGCAGGCATGCAGGCAGGGAGGGTAGCAGGCATGCAGGCAGGGAGGGTAGCAGGCATGCAGGCAGGGAGGGTAGCAGGCATGCAGGCAGGGAGGGTAGCAGGCATGCAGGCAGGGAGGGTAGCAGGCATGCAGGCAGGGAGGGTAGCAGGCATGCAGGCAGGGAGGGTAGCAGGCATGCAGGCAGGGGGGTAGCAGGCATGCAGGCAGGGAGGGTGCAGGCAGGAGGGTAGCAGGCATGCAGGCAGGGAGGGTAGCAGGCATGCAGGCAGGGAGGGTAGCAGGCATGCAGGCAGGGAGGGTAGCAGGCATGCAGGCAGGGAGGGTAGCAGGCATGCAGGCAGGGAGGGTAGCAGGCATGCAGGCAGGGAGGGTAGCAGGCATGCAGGGAGTGGGGATTCCCCTTCCAAACACTAACCCCTTCCCTGTCCTCCTCCCTATCTTCCTGATGCCAGCAACTCTCTTCAATAAAAGGTAAGTAAATGTTATTTTAAATGTTTAATTACAAATTTATTACACTACTTTATATATATTTATAATTGTTTTGTAAATGTAAATGTATAGTTAATCTTTACAAAATTATTTTTTTGTGAATATTTTTGGATGTCTGGAACAGATTAATTGTATTTACATTATTTCTTATGGGAAATACGTTTTCGAGTTACAAATTTTTTGTGTTGAGGTCTAGCTCCTGGAACGGATTAAGACCGTTAGTCGAGGGACCACTGTACAATTCATAGTACAGTACATAGTACACATACAATTTAAATGGCTACTCACCTTGAAAAGAAGTATTCAACTTGTTGAGCTACCAGCTGCTTGATCTGATCCCGGCTTAGTGGCTGGGTCTGCTGAACAGACTGCTGTGGTTGCACAGGAGGAGTGATTGCCGGCGTACTTGGTGTGGGTGTCTGCGCAGGCGTAGTCTGCGTGCCCTGCGTTTCACTAGAGGTGAGTTGTTCTTTACTCTTGTTTTCACACAACTGTTCTTTCTTTTCTGGATCTTTGCCAATTTCAGGGAGACTGCTTCTACTACTAGGAGGTGGGGTTGGCAGTGAGGCAGGAAGGGAGGAGGCACTTGACTGACTGCTCTCCGGGGACACTTCCCCATTCTGCTGTGTACTACTGAGGGGAGTGCATGATTTTGCAGGCTCATCTTGCTCACTATTTTGTGCTGCTGCTGCTACTGCCGCCGCCGCCATTTCCTCTGTTTTGGGAACCGGAGCAGTCTTTCCTGGAGGCTGACTTGTAGTGGTGCCTCCCTCTACAGGCAGTGTGTTAGGAAGGGAGGCAGTGGCCTCCACAGGAGACTCTACTGCCATGGGTCCTGGAGTATCAGGTGTTGGGGGGCACACCCCACAATACTGTTTGGCGACATCCCCATTCATGAAGGGGTAAACTGAAAAATAGAATATAATTTATATTTAACTGCAGTTACTAATGCTTATTTAATAAATATAAAACTTAAAATTACAAAAGGCAGGATATACAAATAACATTAAAAAGATAATGTCAATGTACCACTTCACATCATCCTCTCACAAAAAGCAAGACTACGCTAAGCCATGAATTAGGCGAATTGGTTTGAGACTGAGCTGAGGGCAATGATCTCTAGAATAAGCTATTATATCTTAACTTAAAAGTTCCAGGGATTAGGGTCTATGACCTAGTCTAAGACTAGGATTCTTCAATTGTAGGGGAATGCTGCAGCTCAGGTCATTTGAACTGATACATATATGTATACTACTGATACCTGTGCACTTAAGGCAAGACACCTAATGAATAAATGGATGATAGTGTAGATCTCCATTTCTGGAGATGCTATTTCAGTGGACGATGGCTGGTGCTATTTAAAAAAATATGTATTATATAATGAATGCAAGTACAAAGTTTGTCATATTTACCTGCCATATTACAGTTCATAAGATACAAATGGACACACAAAATCGTAATAAAATTATTCCAAACAAAACACAGAATGGGTGAGGGTTAAATCCATGATGAGCGAGTAGTAAAACTCCAGGCCAGTGTGCAAGCCACTGGGCCAGCTGGCTACAAGAAGATTCATTCAACTAGGTATATTTCTATACACCATAGGAAGGAAAGCAGGACCCCACTGACCACAAATGCAAGACCAGCAATCCTGCTAGTATAAAAATTAAGAGCTTTCAGTTTCACTAAGGGCAGTACCTCCCTGGATAGTTGCTATCTACCAACTGACTACAGCAGCTCTTTCTACAAGCCACAAGATCCAACAAAAAACCAGTTAGGAATGTTGCATTATAATAACATTGCTGAATGACTCATCTGATTATATATACATGTATATATTTTTAACAAGCACTAACCCACATAAGTCTTACAGTGCCACAGTGTAGTGATGTGCAAGGGTGGGGATTAGTGAAGTTGAGGGTTAGTGCAAGTGCAAAATTAATGCCAAGGTTGATGCAACAGGATAATTTGTTAAAAAGCCAAGGAATGAGTTTGCCTTGAAGTGGAACTTTTGGAGAGGTCAGAGTGCATTTGCCAGGGCATTGCAGATGTCTGAAATGAATTGTGCGCACTCTGAGAGGAGACAGACAATTAAGGTACAATGAATTATTAGCTCAGCCTGTGTTCACAGTGAGATGGTGGTTCCCTCCAATTTACTATAAAAATCACTCAGTGCCAACAGCCGATTAATGATTACAAGACTGTAGTATCCCCACAACGAACAACGATGGGAATGTGGTTAGGAATCCAGATGTAGTTTGATGGAAAACCATTTTAGTACCTTTGATCTGTTCCGAGTTTTTCAACTTCCAGAACATGGCCTTGGACCAGGCTTGTCTGGTACTTTTCTTATCAACCAGGTTGTTGATGCTGGTGGCCCACATATCCATCACAGCCGGTAGATCTGTCACCTGGTGAAGATACTTGTCCAGTTTCTTCTTGAAGACTACAGTGGACCCTCGGTTAACGA
Source organism: Cherax destructor (assembly GCA_009830355.1). Taxonomy (NCBI): domain Eukaryota; kingdom Metazoa; phylum Arthropoda; class Malacostraca; order Decapoda; family Parastacidae; genus Cherax; species Cherax destructor. The sequence goes on from WNWK01002298.1 coordinate 101,329, forward strand.
AAAAACTTCATCCCAGAAACCTGCTCAAGTGCCATTACCGAACGAATTTACTTCCTTAAGAAATAATGTCACGTAGGTTAGTCTATTTCAGACCCCCAAAAATACACTTCCACATGCACTTACAATATTATACTTACATAATTGTACGATTTCCGGGGTATTCGTTAACCGAGGGTCCACTGTACTACATTTGTCCCAGCAGTGTTTGATTCTTTCTGGTAAAATATTGAATAGTCTGGGAACCCAGATGTTGATAAAATGTTTTCTTATTGTGCCCATGGTGCCCCTGCTTTTCACTGGGTTTATTTTACACTTCCTCCCAAATATCTCACTCCACTTTATTATGGCAGTGTGCAGGTTTGGGACAAGGCATTCGAGTACTTTCTAGGTATACATGTATCTCTCTCCTCCATTCTATTAAGAGTACAATGCCTCATTGGATCTATGCAGGCAATAAATGATCTCTGTTCCAGCTATTCCAAACAAGAGAGGAAAAGCAATTTAAAAAGCACCATCACTGGCACTATTTGCCTTGCTCAATGTTCTCATTATCCACAGTCATCTTCCTAGCTGTTGTGACATTTGCTTTAGTGTTCTTTGAAAAAAGGTCAGCTGACATAATTAATCCCAAGTCTTCCATGTGTTCCTTTTCTTCTATTTGATGGTTCTCTTGAGTTTTGTATACAGTATCCCTTTACTTCTTCATTCTTTCCATATCTAGGCAGCTGGAACTTATCACCACTGAATATTGTGTTCGCCACTACCCACTGGAAAATCAGACTTATATTTTCCAGGAATTTTTCAGTCCAAGTGACTTCCATGCTTATTTTAGTGTCATCTGCAAATTTTACAAAACTTTGTTGGGTGTTTTAATCTGTCTGCTACTATCAGGATAAGAAACTGAAGTGTCTGGACAGTGCCTTAGGGAAGTTTTTTTTTTTTTTTTACCTCACTGATGGTGGATTTTCCTCTGTTTAGTAAAGTGGACCCCCGGAGTTCGTAAAATTCGGAGTTCGTGATATTTTTTCGGAAAAATATTGGTTCGGTGTTCCGCTCGGAGTTATTAATTCGTCCCGGACGCGTACGCGTGGCCCGACACTCCATTCAGTCAGTGTGCCATTGTTTACCAGCAAGTGACCACCACCCACGCATTCATACCATACATTTTTGTCATTATTCCATTGTTTTTTGGGCTTGCAACTGCTAAATAAGCCACCATGGGCCCCAAGAAAGCTCCTAGTGCCAGCCCTTTGGTAAAGGGCTGAGAGGGGAGAATGTCTTCTTAAGTGATTAAGTGATTCTACGATATATTATGATACTAAAACAGAAGTTGATAAAGGCTATAGTGCCAGCCAGCGATAAAGTGTAGCATTAACAGTGTAGCAAGTAAGTTAAGCGATAGAAAAATGACGACACGAAACTTAACTCCTCCAATGTTGTTGGAGTTATATAGGGCGACTGACAACACACCGTGTGTCTGGCGGCCATCACTATGTAAGGCGTATCTTTGAGTGGCCCTTATACACCCAAAAACAAACACCACAACACCAGTCCTCACATTCGTAATGATATTTTATTCATTCTAGAGTATATGTCATGTTTCTATGTTATTAATATTGTTTATTATGTCATATTAGATGAATTGTGATAAATAAATAAGCCGTATAGATGATATTAGAGAAATATTGAAGGACTATCTTAGTCCTGTCCCAAAACACACACCCCTGTCGCCGGCACAATTCCAAACATACGGCAGAAACAGAACTCTCTGGAACACTTTTTTGAGCAACAGGGGTCCAGCGACTCAAGCTGGTCCTAGTGGCATTAAAAAACAAAGAAGGGAAGTAACCCAGAAAAAGGACTTGGTACCTGAAGTCTTTATGGAAGGGGATTCCCCTTCCAAACAAAAGCAACTCTTCCATCCTCTCCCCTCCTCCCATCTTCCACACATCAACAACTCTTCAATAAAGGTAAGTGACATGTTGTTATTGTTTTATTCTTCGTGTCTCATTGTTTTCTGTGTAATTTAACCCTTTCAGGGTCCAAGGAGGGTCTCCGAAACTCGTTCTCAGGGTCCAAGAATTAAAAAAAATTCTTATGAAATTATAGAGAATCTTTTTCCGATCATAACGCCACAAAAATTACGAAATTTTATCGAAAACTAACGGAATTATGCTTTTGCGAAGTTATCGGTATGGATGACATTTACGCATCGGCAATTTCGCCCACTTTGAGCCCTATTTTCGGCAAATTCCATTGTTTCAGTCTACTAAAATTATAGCTATTTCGCTAGAACTCCATTTCTTCTATCGATTGAGTACAAGAAACCGCCTATTTACCAATTACAACTACCCAAAATAGTGGTCAGAAAATGGCAATTTGTCCAATTTCACACAAATTTCAAACGATGCCAATTTCAAAATAGGGTCCAGAATAAACAAGGCAGTCATTCCTGGCACTAAAATAACACCTCTGTTCATTAGTCACGTTTCCAGGCCCCTCTTACATTACTTTTGCTTATTTTGAATTTTTATTCTCACACAAAAAAAATATATATATATAGATTTACTGTTATGTATACAACTGGTATAAACAATATCAGAGCACTTGTGCATGAATATTAGACTCGCCAGTTGGTGTGTATTGGACACATGGTGTGATTTGTTTACTCTTGAACATAGTCAAAAATCGAACATTTTCGCTACTTTGAGCTCAATTTCAAGGTACTTGTCATTGTCAAACTAATCAAAATCATCTCTATTTCTGTAATATATCTTCCATTCTATCAAATGAGACCAAGAAAACGAGAATACATCAATAAATACCATACGAAAATAGACTGCAAAGTCGCTGTTTTAAACCAAAAATACGTTGTTGTTTTTTCCTCATTATGCACTGTGTGGTGCAGGAATTTTTTTTATACTGCGCACACTGACCGCACAGACCCTTTCTATTACATCTAGGCCTAACAGCCTGTTTCTGCTTGATTTGAGGGCGCTAGAATTTAGGCGTACTAGTACATCAATAACCCCAGGGCGTAAGCCGTACTTGTACGTCAATAACCCTGAAAGGGTTAACGTATATTTAATGTACAAAAATATTTTATTTTAATACTTTAGGGTGTCTGAAACTGATTAATTTTATTTCCATTATTTCTTATGGGGAAAATAGATTCGGAGTTCGTAATATTCGGTGTTAGGAGTGCCCTCTGGAACGGATTAATTACGAACTCCGGGGGTCCACTGTACTCTGTTCTCTAACACTGACCAATACTATTGCTAGAGGATTTTAAGTTGTGGAGAATGTTACCAAAAACATTTCTAGAAATAGACCCCATCCTTCCCGTGGGATAATGGGTACATAATGAACAGTTGATTGAGCAGCCGAGTCTGCGTGTTCAATGCCCTGAACATAAGTGTCCAAGTAACCAGCAAAAACTGACTTTTGTGTTTGCTAGAAATGTGACATAAGCCATTGTTGCATATGAAGTGCAATGGGATATAGGGAGTTTAACTTCTGAAGAGCTTGTAATACAGTTTGGGAATGAAACAGCAAAAGGATGAATAGAAATTCAATAAATGTGAAGGAGGCAGAAAGCAGTGAATACATGTACAGCACAATAACTGATGGCAGACTAGCAATGTCCTTTAACTAATTAGTATCTGGAAAAACAGCTGCATACCCTACTCTAGCTGGGTATTTGGATATAAGTATACTGAAATGGCATAAAAATATGGTAGCGTTCAAGGAACTGCGCGCATCTTTGTACTAAATATGAGCGCCTTTGTGTATGGATGGAGTACGAACAAACCTGCATCTTTTTAGCTTCCCAAGAAAGGAGGGAAAAGTTTGAAACAGGACAAACAAGAGAGGGAAAGGTGAAGTTAAGAGACTTTGCCAACTCAAACAAAAGTCGAAGGGCTGCAACAAATTAATTTCATCCTGAAAACACCCTTCAGATATCTGAAGAAAGTGAAGGCCATTGAGGTGAACAAACTGAATGCAATCGGCATCATGGTGATTTTGCAAAGACAACTTTGGTTCTGCCTAGTCTTTTGGCTGGGAAAGGTCAGAAACCCCATCAACAAACTTAATCCATGATAATGATGATGATGATTAAGAGTAGCTGAGGATGCAGAGGACTATACAGTGGTACCCCGGTTTACGATGGTCCCCAAACTCACCCTTTTATGTAAGTTTATTTTTTTAAATGCTTTTGTAAGTGTAATTTTGGGGGTCTAAAAGGACTAGTCTATTTTACAACATTTCTTAAGGAGATAAATTCGTTTGGTAATGGCACTTGAACAGCATTCTGGAATGAAAAAATATCGTAAACCGGGGTACCACTGTACTTGGTCCACATAACCTAGCTTAAACAAGATCAGGGTCGAAAGTAGGCAAAAGACGTGTTTGGCCATCAGTTTTAAGTGAGCAAAATTTTTAAATAGAATCAGACTAAGATGAATAGCTTTTATGATGATCCAAGGTCTGGTGTTACCCTGCTACTTTTGTCAGTGCTACAACAGCTGTTGTTCTGGAAGGCTATTCCTGCAAACGTGCTCCATGAGTGAACGTGGATGTCCCAAATTCTCCCCTTCAGTTCAAAATAGATATTACACCTAGGAAGCATGCAAATATTGTAGCTCTTAGAAAACATGCTAATTTGAGTATCAGACAGATTGCCAAAAATTCTGAAGAGGTGACAACAGTGGTGATCGCGGAGCGCCGCATCAAAGTTGTGGAAGAAAAAGCAAGAACACCTCACGATGAGAGGTTATCATAAGAGAGTGAAGGATCTCAAGAAAACCAGAAAAGGTCTACAGAGAGATTTGGCTTCAGCTAGCATAAACGTTGATTCTTCAATTGTACAACGAAGGCACCAAAACACCCACCTAAGATGTTTTGGGGTAGTTTTAATGCTAAAGGCCCTGGACAGCTTGTTATTGTTGAGGGAACAATGAACAGTGACAAATACAAGGCAATCCTGGCAACTCATTTGCTTCCCATTGTGGACAGACTTTCCTGATGGAGAAGGCATTTTCTAGCAGGATGTTGCTTCATGCCACACTTCCAGAAAAATGCTCACATTCTTTGAAGAGATTGGGCTAAACCTTCTAAATTGGCCTCTTGACCTCAACCCAATTGAGAATCTATGAGCAATAACCAAACACCGGATCACAAAGCAGGACTGTTTAACTGTGGAGAAGCTAACTGCTAATTTTTTTTAAGAGCCTGGTACCACAACGAAGAACTTCCCAAAACGTGTTCAACAATGGTCAATGTCAAAGCATGTAGCAATGCTTAAAAAACAAAAAAAAAACAAAGGGTAGTCACATCTCATATTAAATCATCTGTCATATCACTGCCGTGTATTTTTCAATTTAACAATTTTTCAAATGTCTTATTTCATCCTTGTACCAATTAATATGCACACTACTGTAACCTCATAGGTCACTCGGCACTCACGGGCATAAAAAATACATAACACAATAAAAACAAGGATAAAAATCAACTTACATATTATCAAACCAAGTTATGATAGCCAGCGTCAATTAAAAGCATCCCCTATTAAATTATTAATGTCAAATGAAATCATGTAAAGTGGTCTGGTTGGCAACATAATAACAATGGGTAGTAGTAGCAAGGGGACAGAGTATGGACCTGCACAAATGTTTGTGGACTAATGGTAGAGGGTGGGAGGGAGGAGAGGGGTTGAATGTGTATGTCCATTAATCAATGTTTAAAATATAAAAAAAGTACTAAGTACTCCACTGTATACCTAACATAGTACTGTACAACACAATTTAGATGTACTGCAATAAACATTAAAAATAAAGGAGTTGAAAGTACAATTTATCCAATGGATTTTGCCTATTTCAAAAGCTCCTTCCATCGAGGGTTTACTGTATTTGCAAGAGGGATCAACTGAGGCAAGTCCATTCGTAGGTATGAGGTAGTACAGTAATGAGGACGCAGCCTTGTGGAATGCCTCGTATTTGCACACTGTCAGGGCAAGGCTGATAATGACTCAAAACCTTTAAGTGCCCCTCAGTGAAAATATTTAGAAGTGTCAAATTGTCTCATAGGCCTAAGGAATGGGTTTAGAACAAAATGTTGTAATACCAGGTAGGCAAATATTTTCTACATCAAAAATAACAGTAGCAACATACAGTGGTACCTCGGGACACAAACTTAATTCATTCCAGAAGGCTGTTCGAGTACCGATACAGAATGAATTTGTTCCCATAAGGAATAATGTAAATTAGATTAATCCGTTTCAGACCCCCAAAAATACACTTGCAAAAGCACTTACATAAATACTTACATAACTGTTCGAGTTTTGAGCTGTTCATATCCCGAGGTACCACTGTATTCATTAAGGTATTCTGAGTGTATACTATATCTAAACTGGTTGAACAATCTCTTCTCAAATCAAATTAAGTTCTTTTGAACAAATATACAAGGGAAAACTGAGAAATCAAAATTTGAAGTTCTGATTCTGCCTGTATCCTCTTATATTCCATTGTAATAGTGATTTTGTTTACCAATAATAATTGTGGTAGGTGGTGGCTATGAGTACATGATTAAGTCGATACAAGGAAACAAGTTAAGAAGAAATGCAAATAGTAGATTGATAGTACTATATGCAAGGTGTGTGGAAGTCAAATGTAGGGGGGTTGGAAGTGGGGGGGGGGTTGTTTAGGGGCAATTATCAATGTTTATTCCATATTATATTTAAGGGAAACCGCTAAACTCTCATGATATTCGCAGAAATACCCTTACCTCTAAAACCATAGGAGCACTGCTGCAAAACTATTAATCCACACAAGGCAGGTTCAACCGCCTTTCAAAATCACAGGTTAGCAAATTATCCAGGCAGCAGGTTTGCGACTTGTTAAATGACATGTAATACATTACCCAACAATACAATTTAGGTTTAGATTATTGTATGCTAACAGTAATACTAAATTTTATAAAGCTAGTTTTCACGAGACGTCAATTTTCAGGTCAGCTATGTTGGTTACATCTGATAATACACGTTTAAAAGAGGGTGGTTTTTACAAAATTTTCACAATTCGCAGCAAATTTTGCCGAGAACAAGTTTTGGATTGAGATTAATAGGATGAGAAAGCCTAGGGAATGAATGGATCTGACATAAAAAGAGGGAAGTTGGAGGTATATCGAGATGATGTCAGGAATATTTTGAGAAACTGTTAAATGTTAACAAAGAAAACAAGGCCACACACCTACACCCACAAACTTACACACACCTGTATTTGTTAATAACACTGACCATACCTCGTCAAATGGACACAATAACAACCATCAGGAAACATCGAATGTAAGCAGATTATAAGATTTACCTGCCATCTTGCATGTTCATAAGACAAACGCAATCTAGCAGCAATCCTCTAAGAATCAAAACATTTAACAGGCTTTCCTTTACACTCAACTGACCAGAAGTGTGCTTGTGTGCTTTACATTTTAAAAGTCTAATACTATCTATTTTAGAAATGACCCAGTTTTTAAATGTTTAAAATAATTTACAGTAAATAAATTACCTACAGTTCAAAATATCTTACTAGTCTAGCATAAGTAAGTTTATTTAGGTACAGGTACACAAGTACAATTACCATACATAGCAACTTGGGTGTAAATTACCTAGGATAACCAAAAAAAGTTAAAGTGACTTATTTCCATTGGGGTCCTTTTAATACCTTCTTATTTAAAGCCCAGCTGTAAGTAATTATAAACTTCAAGCTATCAGCATAGGTTCCACAGACTGGTTTAAGTCCCATCTTAGCAACAGGAAACAAATTGTCAAAATCAACAAAACGGAATCAGAACCACTGCCGATAGCATGTGGAGTTCCCCAAGGTAGTATTCTGGGTCCCTTATTATTCCTGTGTTATGTAAATGATATGCCCATCAGTGTCAAGTGCAAACTCCTACTGTATGCAGATGACAGTGCTCTGTTAGTATCAGGTAAAGACCCACAAGATATAGCTAATGTATTAACACTGGAACTGGAGTCCTGCAGCAAATGGTTAGTAGACAACAAGTTATCGTTACACCTCGGGAAAACAGAAGCCATACTCTTTGGTACGAAATATAAACTGAGCAGGGTAAATAATTTTAATGTCCGATGTAATGGGGAACCCATCACCTCAGTTTCCTCAGTAAAATATCTGGGAATCCCCTTTGACCCATGCATGTCAGAATTGATAGGGAACAGTGTAGTAAAGAAAGCGAATGCCAGACTGAAATTCCTCTACAGACAAGCACAGTGTCTACCTACTGAGGCTCGCAGGACCCTATGTCTAGCCCTTATACAATGTCATATTGACTACGCTTGCTCTTCATGGTACGCTGCCTTGACAAAAAAACTGAAAGATAAGCTGCAAATCACACAGAACAAAATGATAAGATTCATCCTGGACCTGGGCCCAAGATTTATCCTGGACCTGGGCCCAAGATTCATCCTGGACCTGGGCCCAAGATTCATCCTGGACCTGGGCCCAAGATTCATCCTGGACCTGGGCCCAAGATTCATCCTGGACCTGGGTCCAAGATTCATCCTGGACCTGGGTCCAAGATTCATCCTGGACCTGGGACCAAGAGAACATGTAGGCCAGGATAAATTACAACAATTAGATATGCTGAATATTGAAGACAGAGTAAAACAACTTAAATTAAATCAAGTTTATAAAATTGCTCACAAACAGTGTCCAGAATATCTTGCTGTCAATTTTGTCAAGGCTGGGAACCAAAGCAGTCATAGTACTGGGGGGAGACAGCAGTCATAGTACTAGGGGGAGAGAGCACAACTTTGTAGTAACCACAGTCAGTGGCCAGGCTTCAAACACCTTTTATTGTACACCAATAAAGGAATGGAAGAGACTGCCTGCACATGTCAAAGCCAGTCATAGCATCAGCCAGTTCAAGAAGAGAACCAAAAGGTATCTAATGAATGTAGCGACAGAAAGGGAGGAGAATGATTTTTTTTTTTTTTTAGATAACATACATGTAAATAACTCTTTTTACCTTATTCATTTTAATTTTAGTATAAAAACTAGTATCTAATATTAAGGTATTAAATGGACCCCAATGGAAATAAGTCACTGTCTGACTTTTTGGGTTATCCTGGGTTTTCTACACATATGCTGCTATGTATGATAATCTATGTAACTGTATTTGTGTATACCTGAATAAACTTACTTAAAATAATAAATCATCTAAGTAACACAAGTGTGAAAATCAGTTTACAATAGTAAGTTATATTTACATTAAAGGATCAGCTTACAATAATAGGTCCACCAACTATACATGAAGATACTTATCCCTCTTATATTTTACTTAAAAACTAAGAATCTTAGGATATTCACTGGATAAATCTACTTTCTACAGTACTGTAATTATCCCTTCATAGGAGGACAAGTGCCTTGATGCTAAGCATTCATGATCCAAGGAATTGGTGCTATACTCCATTTCCTCAGATCAAATCCAATTAAGACGTTCTCCTGGCACTGCATAACCCCTTATGGGTTTAGAGCGTCCATGAATACAGGAACCTATCAGACAAGATCATCAAAAGTGAAAGAAAATGTTGAAAATACTGGAGAGGTTCCTGAGGAAGGTGAAGTTGTGTGGCATCATCAGGAAAGTGTTAGACAAGATATATAAAGCAGTGAACCATGACAGCCATCACTCCAGTGTTAGAGAGGAGGCAAACAGCTGTTCCTAACCCCTATGATGGTCTGCACAAGTTAAGTGCACTGAGCTAACTACTCCTACTATTCCCCAAGGTAATGATTGAGGAGCAAGTGGTTGTAGTGTGAGTGGACGGGTAAGTAGGTGAGATTAGTACACTAGGAGGGTAGGTTCCTGGGCCAATATAGGCACAAAACATGCAGGTTCACTACCACCCGCCCCCCCCCCGTATACATACACCAAATGTGGTTTCACTACCCGACTCCCACACCTTGAATTGGGCGAAACGTGAGATTAAGAGATGATGCAAGTGGTAATAGTTTTAACACGAGATGGAAATGTGGCGCAGGAGTTGGCCGTGGCCGCCCCCAACAATAAGAACATAGGGAAGCAACACACCCTATCTCCCGACACAGCACAAACACTCCCACATTTCACCTGGTTTACAGGGTAGCAGAGCCTGATAGTGCACCACTGTGTGCACCACAAGATGCTTCAACACCCACAGTCACCTCCCACACCACCACCGGACATTGTGACACTCCCCAGAGAGGAAAAACTCACAGAGATGAGGGACTCTTGCCTAAGGGAGACGACCTAGATATTCCAAGATGGCTGCCGCACCGGCCGCATGGCAGTGGCGCGGTGCATCTTGGGAGCGGCGCTGCTGCTGCCATCTGCCGCAGCCCGCCGCCGCTACAGTCACAGTCCTACCTCCTGCCGCCGCCAGAAACCTCTCTCCTGCTGCTGCTGCTGCCGCCGCCGCCTGAAATTTCTCTCTCTCCTGCCACCGTTATTGCCCTCATCCACCACCAGCAGAAATGTCACTTCTGCCACTACATGGAGGGTAGTTGCTGCCGCTGCCGCCACCACATTCGTCGATCCTGCCACCACTGTCGCCAGAAATCTCGCTCCTGCCACCGTTAATACCACAGCCAGAAACCACTGCTAGAAACAATCTGCTACTGTCGATGTTATGCCGCCAGCGGACATGTCGCTCCTGCCACCAGAAATCTCCCTCTGCCTTTGTTAATGCCATCACTTCCACCGCCTATAACATCTCTCCTGCCACCGTTAATGCCATCACCACTGCCGCCAAAACCTTCGTTATTGCCGCCGCTGCCGCCACCACATTCGTCGATCCTGCCACCACTGTCGCCAGAAACCTCGCTCCTGCCGTTGTCAATGCCACCATCGCTCCTACCGCCGTTAACGAGGCTGCCATCACGCCTGCCACTGCCGCTCTTGCGACTCCTCTGGTCACCATCACGTGATGCAGTATGACAGCCACAACTAACACCTGCATAACACCTCTACCACCACCACCACGTGATGCAACACTCACAACTAACACCTGCATAACACCTCTACCACCACCACCACGTGATGCAACACTCACAACTAACACCTGCATAACACCTCTACCATCACCACCACGTGATGCCAACACTCACAACTAACACCTGCACACACCTACCACCACCACGTGATGCAACACCTGCATAACACCTCTACTACTACCACCACCACCACGTGATGCAACACTCACAACTAACACCTGCATAACACCTTTACCACCACGTGATGCAGTACAACACCCTTTGATATACCTTTGAAGAGTTTCGAGAGTTTATTTACTCTCTGAGCCCGGCCATGGGCCAGGCTCGTCTGGTGGTTCCCTGGTCAACCAGGCTGTTGCTGCTGGAGGCCCGCTGCCCCACATATCCATCACAGCCTGGTTGATCTGGCACCTGGTGAAGATACTTGTCCAGTTTCCTCTTGAAGGCTTCTACACTGGTTCCAGCCGTGTTTCTGATATCTTCTGGTAAGATGTTGAATAGTCTGGGACCCCGGATGTCAATACAGTGCTCCCGTATTGTCCCCACCGCACCCCTGCTCCTCACTGGGTTTATTTTACACTTTCTCCCATATCTCTCACTCCAGTATGTTATGGCAGTGTGCAGATTTGGGACCAGGCCCTCAAGTACTTTCCAAGTATATATTATCATGTATCTCTCTCTCCTCCGCTCCAATAAGTACATGTTCAAGACTTGAAGACGTTCCCAATAATTTAGATGTTTCAATGGCTCAATGTGAGCCGTAAACGATCTCTGAATTTGTTCCAGCTCTGATATTTCTCCTGCCCTGAACGGGGCCGTCAGCACAGAGCAGTATCCTAAGTGAGGGAGCACTAGCGATTTGAAGAGTGTCACCATCGGCATTATTTCCCTTGTTTTGAAAGTTCTCAATACCCACCCCGTCATCTTCCTGGCTGTTGTGATCTTTGTCTTGTTATGGTCTTTAAAAGACAGATCAGCAGACAATTATTCCCAAGTCCTTAACGTGTTCCTTTCGTTCTATGTGGTGACCCTCTTGCGTTTTGTATATAGTGTTCCTTTTGAGTTCTTCATTTTTTCCATACCTAAGCAGCTGAAACTTATCACCATTGAACGTCATGTTGTTCTCCACTGCCCACTGCAAGACCCTGCTTATGTCCTCCTGTAATTTTTCAGTGTCCTCTACCGTAGTGACTTTCATGCTTATTTTAGTGTCATCTGCAAATGATGATACAAAAGTGTGCTGGGTGTTTTTATCTATGTCTGTTATGAGGATGAGAAACAGCAGAGGTGCCAGGACAGTGCCTTGGGGCACTGAGCTTTTGACCTCGCTGATGTTGGATCTTGCCCTGTTCACTACTACTTTTTGTGTTCTGTGTGTTAGGAACTCAAATATCCATCTGCCTACCTTCCCAGTAATGCCTATGGCTCTCATTTTGTGCGCTATCACTCCATGATCGCATTTGTCAAACGCCTTTGCAAAATCTGTGTAAATCACATCTGCGTTTTGGTCGTCCTCCAATGCCTCTGGTAATTCTGTCATAATGGTTCAGCAGCTGTGACAGGCATGATCGTCCCGCTCTAAAGCCATGCTGGTTCGGGTTATGTTGGTTGTGCTGGTCCATGAACTTTGTAATCTGCCGTCTCATCACTCTTTCAAAGATTTTTATGATGTGAGAAGTGAGGGCTACTGGTCTGTAATTTTTAGCTAGTGCTCTACTACCTCTCTTGTGCAAAGGAGCTATGTCTGCACTCTTTAAGACCTCCGGTATTTCACCTAGATCTAAGCTCTTTCTCTTGTCCAGTTTCCTCTTGAAGGCTTCTACGCGGGTTCCAGCCGTGTTTCGGATATCTTCTGGTAAGATGTTGAATAGTCTGGGACCCCGGATGTTAATACAGTGCTCCCGTATTGTCCTCACCGCACCCCTGCTCCTCACTGGGTATATTTTACACTTTCTCCCATATCTCTCACTCCAGTATGTTGTTATGGCAGTGTGCAGATTTGGGACCAGGCCCTCAAGTACTTTCCAAGTATATATCATGTATCTCTCTCTCCTCCGCTCCAATAAGTACATGTTCAAGACTTGAAGGCACAACTAACACCTGCATAACACCTACCATCACCACGTGATGCAACACCCACAACTAACACCTGCATAACACCTCTACCATCAGCAACACCTTCCTCACCCACTCCATCACAACCCTCAACAAAAGTACCCTAACATACTTGATTTAGGCCTAAATCCTGCAGGTCATTTAAGGTAAGGCATGCAGAACTCCTGCCCCTGGAGAGCGAAACGTTGCCACGATAAAATGTCGCATTAGTTGCACTTGCGTCCTTTTACCTAACATTGTCGGTAATTGTACAAACATTACAAGGCGAAGAGTGGTGAAGGCTCAATCCTCAGTCATGAAACATCCCCAGCATGTGCCAAGTCACAGCTTGAGCAGGACAGCTCATCCACAAATCGTTAGTGACGCGCCAATTTCTATGAATCACATCTTTCAAGGTTGCCTTGATTCAAGGAACTGGCGCTACACTCCATTTCCTTGGATCAAATCTGCATGGCATGACGCTCAGTAATTTATCATAGCCTTCCCAGTCAGAGACTATGCACCAGTATTATAAATATTTGTTAAAATTGAATTTATCACATCCTAAACACACACACATACACATTGGAAGTTGAAGACTGATGAGTCACAGGGATGTTAGGAAGTATTTCTTCAGTCACAGCGTTGTCAGGAAGTGGAATAGTCTGGCAAGTGTAGTGGAGGCAGGATCCATACATAGCTTTAAGAAGAGATGATAAAGCTCGCGGAGCAGGAAGAGTGACTTAGTAGCGGCCAGTGAAGAGGCGGAGCCATGAGCTGCGACTCGACCCCTGCAACCACACCCTAGGTGCTGTTCACACCAGGCTGAGAGTGATTACCTCATCTTTTGTATATAGTTCTACTGTCTTCAAGTTTTGTCGTAGAATGTGTATTGCTAAAGCCACTGGATGGCGAAACGTCTACAATAGACACCCAGATGTTGCACACGTGTAATTTTCACACTGTCAACAAACCTGCCATATACGTGGATCGTGAAGGTTAGCGATGCCACCAGCTGCGAGTAATTTAAAGTTTTTTTAATACACCCAAGTTTATGACGGTTATTTCAATATATATTACCACAGTTTCCCACTCAAGTGACGATAATATAATCGCTGCATGGATGGTCTCTGTTTACATCTCAAACTGTCTTATGAACCTTCCAGCAGGGAGGGAGACTCCCATGATGCTGGTAAAGGTCTTTTGAGTCAAGGAATCAAACTTACTCTCCTGGATCAAACCTCAGTATCAGGTGCTGCGTCACCCCTACGGGTTTTTACACTTTTCCACGAATAATAACTAAGGATATAAAGATGCTTATAATAATAAATCATATCTATTTATACAAGTACATAATACAACTTAATTTTGTTCCCAGGATGCCACCCACACCAGTCCACTAAAACATAAGAAAGAAGGAACACTGCAGCAGACCTACTGGCCCATGCGAGGCAGGTCCAAGTCTCCCACCGGCTTAAGCCAATGCCCCGACCCAGCCAGGTCAGGAGCACGGCATCTGACCTAGTAGCACAAGCTAGTCAGGACCAACTCACACCCACCCGCACCCACTCATATATTTATCTAGCCTATTTTTAAAACTACACAAGGTTTTAGCCTCTATAACTGTACTCGGGAGTTTGTTCCACTCATCCACAACTCTATTACCAAACCAGTGCTTTCCTATATCCTTCCTGAATCTGAATTTATCCAACTTAAAGCCATTGCTGCGAGGCCTGTCAATACTAGATATTTTTAGCACGCTATTTACATCACCTTTATTTATTCCTGTTTTACATTTATAAACCTCAATCATATCCCCCCTAATTCTACGCCTTTCTAGAGAGTGCAGATTCAGGGCCCTCAGTCTATCCTCATAGGCAAGATTTCTGATACATGGAATCAACTTAGTCATCTTCCTTTGTACGTTTTCCAGAGCATTTATATCCATTCTGTAATACGGTGACCAAAACTGTGCAGCATAATCTAGATGAGGCCTAACCAAGGATATATAGAGTTGAAGAACAACCTGAGGACTCCTATTATTTATGCTTCTTGATATGAAGCCAAGGATTCTGTTCGCTTTATTGCGAACACTTATGCACTGCTGTCTTGGTTTTAGATTACTGCTAACCAGAACTCCTAAATCCTTTTCGCAATCAGTAGTATTAAGATCTACATTATTTAGTTTATATGTGGCATGGTTATTGTCCTGTCCAATATTTAGAACTTTGCATTTATCTATATTAAACTGCATCTGCCACTTCTCCGACCACTGCATCAGTCTGGAAATAAATTGTATAAAATACCGACACAATGGAAAAATAAACACCTTGGCTTCTACAACATAGCTGAACCTATTGCCAAGAAACTTCTTCATCGCTTTCCCACATAGAACTTAAGAATGGAACACTGCAGAAGGTCTACCCATATACTGATGGTGTTGGTGGCTTGGTTTTGACATGGACTTAACTCTCTGGAACACTTTTTTGAGCAACAGGGGTCCAGTGACTCTCAAGCTGGTCATAGTGGCATTAAAAAACAAAGAAGGGAAGTAACCCAGGGAAAGGACTTGGTACCTGAAGTCTTTATGGGCCAGTAGGCCTGTTGCAGTGGTTCCTCCTTTCTTATGTTCTTATACTTATCCAATATCTTTTTATGTTACCCAAGGTTTTAACTATCACCCTACTTTGAAGACTGTCACAGGCAGCATTCTCCACCTGAGTAAATCCTATAAATACTCATGTTTCTGTTATCCAGGTAGATTTGTTTGTGACTCGATAAAGCCCACTGCGTGGGCGAAACGTTGTCAATAAAGGATCACATTATACTGCTTATGTGTTTATTCTTCCACTGTATCAGTCTATTCAAATCTTCCTGGAGTGCTCTAATGTCCTCATTTGAATGAATTGGACGGCCTATTTTGGTGTCATCGGCAAACTTGCTTATGTCACTATTTATTCCCTCATCTATGTCGTTTATGTAGAATTGTGAACAACAAGGGGCCCAATATTGACCCCTGTGGGACACCGCTTGTGACGCTTCCCCACTCTGATTTCTCTCCATTTATGCAAACTCTCTGGTGCCTATTTGTCAACCATGCCTCTATCCAGGAAAAAATTTCTCCCCCTATTCCATGTGCCATAATTTTCCTCAAAAGTCTCTAATGTGGGACTATCAAAAGTGTAATAATATTGGTAGAATTACCGACAATATGTTAAGTAAAAGGACACAAATGCAACGGCTTGAAAAAGCTCCTGGAGAGCGAAACGTTGCCATAATAAAATGTCACATTAGTTGCATTTGTGTCCTTTTACTTGACTATCAAAAGCCTTACTGAAGTCCATATACACAACATCATATTCATTACCATGATCTACCTCCTCAAATACCTTAGTGAAAAAAGTTATTAAATTTGTAAGGCAGGAACGCCCTTTTGTAAAACCGTGCTGAGATTCGTTGATTAATTTATTCTTTTCAAGATGGCTACGAATTGCCTCGGCAATTATTGATTCCATAAATTTTCCCACTATGGAGGTTAGGCTTATTGGTCTATAGTTCGAAACACCAGGTACCTACTTACTGCTAGGTGAACAGGGACAGGTGTCTTAGGGAAACACATCCAATGTTTCCACCCGTACCGGGGATCGAACCACAGACCTCAATATGAGCCGAGTGCTCTACCAATCGAGGTTGCCCTGCTTGCTATCTGCTAACAAAGTAGTTGAGAATGCATACAGACATGCTTACGTACCATGTGCGTGGTAGCCATTGATGGTGGGTGGATGTGTGGTAGAGGGCGTGAGGACGGGCGTGGGCGGCGGTGTTTGGGCTGTGTGCAGGGCGGGAGGAAGGTGGAACACTGACGCCTCCGGGTTGAGCACAGCGGCCCCACCACTGCTCGAAACCTGAAAGATAAGAACATAATTAAGAAGGAACACTGCAGCAGGCCTACTGGCCCATGCGAGGCAGGTCCAAGTCTCCCACCGGCTTAAGCCAATGCCCCGACCCAGCCAGCTCAGGAGCACGGCATCTGACCTAGTAGCACAAGCTAGTCAGGACCAACTCACACCCACCCGCACCCACTCATATTTATCTAGCCTATTTTTAAAACTACACAACGTTTTAGCCTCTATAACTGTACTCGGGAGTTTGTTCCACTCATCCACAACTCTATTACCAAACCAATGCTTTCCTATATCCTTCCTGAATCTGAATTTATCCAACTTAAAGCCATTGCTGCGAGTCCTGTCAATACTAGATATTTTTAGCACGCTATTTACATCCCCTTTATTTATTCCTGTTTTCCATTTATACACCTCAATCATATCCCCCCTAATTCTACGCCTTTCTAGAGAGTAGATTCAGGGCCCTCAGTCTATCCTCATAGGCAAGATTTCTGATACATGGGATCAACTTAGTCATCCTCCTTTGTACGTTTTCCAGAGCATTTATATCCATTCTGTAATACGGTGACCAAAACTGTGCAGCATAATCTAGATGAGGCCTAACCAAAGATATATATAGTTGAAGAACAACCTGAGGACTCCTATTATTTATGCTTCTTGATATGAAGCCAAGGATTCTGTTCGCTTTATTGCGAACACTTATGCACTGCTGTCTTGGTTTTAGATTACTGCTAACCAGAACTCCTAAATCCTTTTCGCAATCAGTAGTATTAAGATCTACATTATTTAGTTTATATGTGGCATGGTTATTGTCCTGTCCAATATTTAGAACTTTGCATTTATCTATATTAAACTGCATCTGCCACTTCTCCGACCACTGCATCAGTCTATTCAAATCTTCCTGGAGTGCTCTAATGTCCTCATTTGAATGAATTGGACGGCCTATTTTGGTGTCATCGGCAAACTTGCTTATGTCGCTATTTATTCCCTCATCTATGTCGTTTATGTAGATTGTGAACAACAAGGGGCCCAATACCGACCCCTGTGGAACACCGCTCGTGACGCTTATACCTTTTAATTACCACGAGCCCTGGTCACAGACCGGGCCGCGGGGGGAGTTGACTCCCGAAACCCTCTTCAGGTATACGTAGAATTCAAAACAACCATCGAGGGAGTTGAATGATAGCTCTTGACTTTTCGTGTTGCAATCAACACCTTTTCAGGAGCTTGCAATGTTGCAGAAATGAGTAGAAGTCCAGGTAAATTCGTTCAAGGGAACGACTTTAGCTAGAGTCGATCCCTTGAACGAATCTACCTGGACCTCTTACTCATTTCTACAATATTGCAAGCTCCTGAAGATGTGATTACAAAACGAAAGGCCTAGAGCTATCATTCAACTCCTGGAGTCTACCTGGATTACACTCCGGGGATCAACGTGCCCGCGATTATTGCATTATATGTAGAATGTATTCACGTGGGTAGAGTATACCCTCCCTAAGGGTCATATATTACCTGGGAGAAGGAAAGAAGCTGTGAAATTTGATCTGGGAAATCTGTCATCTTGGCAATGAAAATCACACAAGAACAGATTACCCTTGAGTAGGCCTAATGGCCAGTGGTAGGTAAGTCAACGCACCCTCGAGTAGCCCTACTAGCCAGTGCTAGGTAAGTCAACGCACCCGAGTAGGCCTACTGCCGACAAGTTGATAAATTAGACATGTGCAACACTTTGGTATGTTTATTGAGGAAACGTTTCGCCAACCAGTGGCTTCATCGGTCCTATACAAAAAAGAATGGTGGAGATCAGAAGTCTGAGGTAATCAGTCCCTCAATCTTTTCAAGACTGGTGGACTGATCACATCGACTGATTACCTCAAACTTCTGATCTCCACCGTTCTTCCTTGTATAGGACTGACGAAGTTACTGCATAGCGAAACGTTTCCTCAAAATATACTAAACTGTTAAATCTAGAAAACGTTTGTTTGCGCAATATTTCATATCTGCTTGTAGAGGGTTTAGGTAAACATGAGTCAAGTAATGCCCACTATATATTGATCACAGTGGGCAGTGGGTAGGAAGGCAGGCAGTGGGTAGGAAGGAAGGTAGTGAGGGAGGGAGGCAGTGGGTAGGAAGGAAGGTAGTGAGGGAGGATGGCAGGGAGAGAGGCAGGTGGTAGTAGTGACATTTACAGAGCGTTTTGACCGTGTCGGTCACTCAGCACAACCATAAAAATTATACACGAGACAATAAAACCAAATTAAAAAAAAAAAAAACTACGAACATAAATAAAACGCTCATTACAAATACTATATACGTACGTAGGTTGAAGTACGCAGGCGCACACACTCGCAACCTAATAATCTTTACACAAACAACCCGCAATTGAAGAAAGGAGCTTACGACGACATTTCGGTCCGACTTGGACCATTTACAAAGTCACACTAACAGAAAGAAGGGAGGGAGGGAGGTTTATATAGGCAGCCGAGAGGGGCGGGAACAATAGTAGTGGTAGTAGTAGTGGAGTCAGTCAAATACTAAGAAAGAGGAGCACTGTAAGGGAGCTAGTGGCTCACATAGGGTAGGGGCAAGAACACAGAGGGGAAAAAGATAATAATGAACAATAAACAAGGCAAAAGAAAGAAAACACTAATGATCTTTATTTCTACACGCACATGTACAAGGTATATAGGCCTAGTGACATCAATGACATACTACCATATAGAAAGCCGCTTGTTATGCAGAGCATTTCCCTCAAATTAGGTCAATTTTGTCCCCAAGATGCGTCCCACACTAGCAGTTAAATACACACACCCAGGTACCTATTTAACTGCTAGGTGAACAGTATATACGTATATAGAACATGGGAAGATAGGAGAGGAGTAAAGTCTAACACACACAATGACCAGTCTACAACAATTAAACAAAAAATAGTCATCCACTGGAAAAACACAGGAGACAAAAAAATTTAGCTAACTCAGCCCCCAGCCCTAGGACTGACCCAGACCCAGCCCCCAACCATAGTGAACATCCAGATTTGGTTAAAGACGCCACCACAGCCATAGCCTCTAGTACAGATATAGTAGGGGAGTCCTCTTCCAGGGAAAACGTTGGCCCCATGTCATCAAAGGAGGAAAGCGCAGATAACGAGGAAAACCAAGGAGTGGAAATAGGAAGAAAACGCAGATAATTCGGCAGATCTTTGGGAAGACACATCAGTAAATATAGGCAGTCAAAACATATGCAGATTCTATGCAAAAGGTATGTGCCTATATGGCAGAGCTTGCTGGAATAAACACACCAGAAAATGTGCCAACATGTTAAGGAAAGGAAAGTGTCGGTTTAACAAAGAGTGCAGATACTTCCATCCAGTGATGTGTCAAGCTTCAACACAGTCCAGAGAATGTTATGACCTGAGCTGCCCAGACCACCATATAAAGGCAACAGTACGATACAGAGAAAGCAGGGAAAGGGAAAATGAACAGCAATCTTTTTTAGATATAAAGAGAAACAACCAGATCAAAGAAAGAGACAAAAGGGGGAAATGGTACAGAGGGGACAGATGGGCAGCACAGTGGGACACGACAAGACCGGCACCAGCTCATCAGGGCTGTATAAACAATCAAAGTCAGTACTGGAGAAACCAGGGGTATGGGCACCAGGGGCCATACCAGGTAGGACATCACCAGTGGTACTAACCAAACACAAAAAAAGACCAAACATCCCGAATGGTAACTCCTGCTTCATATTTGCAAATATTCAGGGTCTGAAATCAAATAAAAATGACAAAGTTAGTTATGTTAGTGGACTCCTATCAGAAGCAAATGCCATGTTTGGAGCATTTACAGAAACACATACAAGGGATGTTTTGGACGGAGAGATTCAGATAGAAAACTATAACATGTATAGATGTGATAGAATTAATAGGTCACAGGGAGGAGTAGGATTATGTAAAAGATACTCTCTGTTGCACAGAAGTGTTGAACGCTACGAATGATATAGTAGAAATCCTCGGCATTAAAGTGGAAAATAGGAATCTAGTAATTATCCTAGTATACAAACCACCATCAGCAACTGCGGAGGAATTCACAAATCAGTTAAGGAAGATAGATAGCTATCTGGATAGGCTAGAGAATCCCACCCCAAACATTTTAATCCTTGGGGATTTTAATCTCCCTATGCAAAATGGAAGATGAGGCAACATAATGTTATACCAGAAATATCTCCTGGAAGCACCCTGGCTCAACAGGCACATACCAGGGAACTAATGAGGCTTTGTGAAAAGTACTCATTAAACTAACAGATAATTGATCCCACTAGAAATGAAAATACCCTGGATTTGATATTCACAAACAACGAGGAATTAATCAGACATAACAGTTACAAAAACAATATACTCTGACCATAACATCATAGAAGTTCAAACGAGTATTAACTCAGGGTTAGGGAACAGCGACACTAATGTTAGAGACGGAATGTTCAGTAAGTTTAATTTTAATAACCATAGAATTGACTGGGAAAGAATAAACCAAGAGCTATCAGACATATCATGGGAATCAGACATGAGCGCCCTAAATCCCCAACAGTGCCTAGAGAAGCTGAATACAGAAGCATACAAGGTATGTATGAAACACGTACCATTGAGGAAACCCAGAAGATCAGATATAGAGAGAGAGCGTAGGAGATGGTACAGGAGAAGAAAACGGGTTACTGAATTGCTGAAAAACACAAATATGTTGCAATAGAGGAGAGATAACCTTAACCGAGAGATCACTGAATTAGAGCAAAAACTTAAGATGTCATACCTGACAGAAGAAGTACAAAGGGAACAAAGAGCCATACAGGATATTGCAAGAAACCCAAAATATTTCTATTCCTTTGCAAAATCCAAGCTAAGAACTACCTGTAGAATTGGACCATTATTGAGAGGAGATTCGTATACTGACGATGAACAGGAAATGAGTGAAATCCTAAAAGAACAGTATGAGTCAGTGTTCAGCAACCCACTAAATGACAGCAAGGTAGAAAATGCAGAAATATTTTTTCACTCCAGCAGAAAGCCGCGCAGACCACCTAACTGACATTAGTACAAATCCCATAGATTTCGAAAAAGAAATGGACAACATGCCCACTCACTCAGCACCTGGACCAGATTCATGGAATGCTTTATTTATAAAGCAGAGCAAAGTACCATTAGCAAGAGCCCTTAGTGTTCCTTGGAGAAAGAGCTTAGATCTAGGTGAAATACCGGAGGCCTTAAAGAGTGCAGACATAGCTCCTTTGCATAAGGGAGGTAGTAGAGCACTAGCTAAAAATTACAGACCAGTAGCCCTCACTTCTCACATCATAAAAATCTTTGAAAGAGTGATGAGACGGCAGATTACAAACTTCATGGACCAGCACAACTAACATAACCTGAACCAGCATGGCTTTAGAGCGGGACGATCATGCCTGTCACAGCTGCTGAACCATTATGACAGAATTACGGAGGCATTGGAGGACGACCAAAACGCAGATGTGATTTACACAGATTTTGCAAAGGCGTTTGACAAATGCGATCATGGAGTGATAGCGCACAAAATGAGGGCCATAGGCATTACTGGGAAGGTAAGCAGATGGATATTTGAGTTCCTAACACACAGAACACAAAAAGTAGTAGTGAACAGGGCAAGATCCAGCATCAGCGAGGTCAAAAGCTCAGTGCCCCAAGGCACTGTCCTGGCACCTCTGCTGTTTCTCATCCTCATAGCAGACATAGATAAAAACACCCAGCACACTTTTATATCATCATTTGCAGATGACACTAAAATAAGCATGAAAGTCACTACGGTAGAAGACACTGAAAAATTACAGGAGGACATAAGCAGGGTCTTCCAGTGGGCAGTGGAGAACAACATGACGTTCAATGGTGATAAGTTTCAGCTGCTTAGGTATGGAAAAAATGAAGAACTCAAAAGGAACACTATATACAAAACGCAAGAGGGTCACCAAGAGGGTCACCACATAGAACGAAAGGAACACGTAAAGGACTTGGGAATAATTATGTCTGCTGATCTGTCGTTTAAAGACCATAACAAGACAAAGATCACAACAGCCAGGAAGATGACGGGGTGGGTATTGAGAACTTTCAAAACAAGGGAAATAATGCCGATGGTGACACTCTTCAAATCGCTAGTGCTCCCTCACTTAGAATACTGCTCGTGCTGACGGCCCGTTCAGGGCAGGAGAAATATCAGAGCTGGAACAAATTCAGAGATCGTTTACGGCTCACATTGAGCCATTGAAACATCTAAATTATTGGGAACGCCTTCAAGTCTTGAACATGTACTCATTGGAGCGGAGGAGAGAGAGATACATGATAATATATACCTGGAAAGTACTTGAGGGCCTGGTCCCAAATCTGCACACTGCCATAACAACATACTGGAGTGAGAGATATGGGAGAAAGTGTAAAATAAACCCAGTGAGGAGCAGGGGTGCGGTGGGGACAATACGGGAGCACTGTATTAACATCCGGGGTCCCAGACTATTCAACATCTTACCAGAAGATATCAGAAACACGGCTGGAACCAGTGTAGAAGCCTTCAAGAGGAAACTGGACAAGTATCTTCGCCAGGTGCCAGATCAACCAGGCTGTGATGGATATGTGGGGCAGCGGGCCTCCAGCAGCAACAGCCTGGTTGACCAGGCAAGCACCAGACGAGCCTGACCCATTGCCGGGCTCAGAGAGTAGATAAACTCTCGAAACTCTTCAAAGGTATAAAGGTAAAGGTAGTGATAAGAGGTGTCTTAAGGAAACACGTCCTATTGTTTCCACCCGTACCGGGGATCGAACCACGGACCTCAATGTGTGAGCTAAGTAGAAAAAAAGGGGGGAGGGTTATACGCCTAATTAATGGAAAGAACATGTAGAGATTAATAAATTACACACATATGCAACACTTGGGTATCTTTATTGAGGAAACGTGTCGCCACACAGTGGCTTCATCAGTCCATACAAAGGAGAATGGTGAAGAACAGGAGGAGTTTGAGGTAATCAGTCCCTCTACCTTGAGTCGAGACAAGTGTTGCATGTGTGTCTAATTTATCAACTTGTCGGTTCTCTGAACCATTCATCTACATACCTTTGATATACCTTTGAAGAGTTTCGAGAGTATCTACTCTCTGAGCCCGGCCATGGGCCAGGCTCGTCTGGTGCTTGCCTGGTCAACCAGGCTGTTGCTGCTGGAGGCCCGCTGCCCCACATATCCATCACAGCCTGGTTGATCTGGCACCTGGTGAAGATATTTGTCCAGTTTCCTCTTGAAGGCTTCTACACTGGTTCCAGCCGTGTTTCTGATATCTTCTGGTAAGATGTTGAATAGTCTGGGACCCCGGATGTTAATACAGTGCTCCCGTATTGTCCCCACCGCACTCCTGCTCCTCACTGGGTTTATTTTACACTTTCTCCCATATCTCTCACTCCAGTATGTTGTTATGGCAGTGTGCAGATTTGGGACCAGGCCCTCAAGTACTTTCCATGTATATATTATCATGTATCTCTCTCTCCTCCGCTCCAATAAGTACATGGTCAAGACTTGAAGGCGTTCCCAATAATTTAGATGTTTCAATGGCTCAATGTGAGCCGTAAACGATCTCTGAATTTGTTCCAGCTCTGATATTTCTCCTGCCCTGAACGGGGCCGTCAGCACAGAGCAGTATTCTAAGTGAGGAGCACTAGAGATTTGAATAGTGTCACCATCGGCATTATTTCCCTTGTTTTGAAAGTTCTCAATATCCACCCCGTCATCTTCCTGGCTGTTGTGATCTTTTTCTTGTTATGGTCTTTAAACGACAGATCAGCAGACATAATTATTCCCAAGTCCTTTACGTGTTCCTTTCGTTCTATGTGGTGACCCTCTTGCGTTTTGTATATAGTGTTCCTTTTGAGTTCTTCATTTTTCCATACCTAAGCAGCTGAAACTTATCACCATTGAAAGTCATGTTGTTCTCCACTGCCCATTGGAAGACCCTGCTTATGTCCTCCTGTAATTTTTCAGTGTCCTCTACCGTAGTGACTTTCATGCTTATTTTAGTGTCATCTGCAAATGATGATACAAAAGTGTGCTGGGTGTTTTTATCTATGTCTGCTATGAGGATGAGAAACAGCAGAGGTGCCAGGACAGTGCCTTGGGGCACTGAGCTTTGACCTCGCTGATGCTGGTTCTGCCCTGTTCACTACTACTTTGTGTTCTGTGTGTTAGGAACTCAAAATCCATCTGCCTACCTTCCCGTAATGCCTATGGCCCTCATTTTGTGCGCTATCACTCCATGATCGCATTTGTCAAACGCCTTTGCAAAATCTGTGTAAATCACATCTGCGTTTTGGTCGTCCTCCAATGCCTCCGTAATTCTGTCATAATGGTTCAGCAGCTGTGACAGGCATGATCGTCCCGCTCTAAAGCCATGCTGGTTCGGGTTATGTTGGTTGTGCTGGTCCATGAAGTTTGTAATCTGCCGTCTCATCACTCTTTCAAAGATTTTTATGATGTGAGAAGTGAGGGCTACTGGTCTGTAATTTTTAGCTAGTGCTCTACTACCTCCCTTATGCACTAAGAGTATCACGGGAACAACAAAAATATGTCAGTCAGAATGAGGAGAGGCATAATCGAAGTCTTTGAGGACCCGAAATAATGGATTCAAATTAGATAAGTTTAGATTTAGAAAGGATAGAGGGGAAGTACTGGTTTGGAAATAGGGTAGTTGATGAGTGGAACAGTCTGCCTAGTTACTGAAGCTAAAACCTTGGGTAGTTTCACATTTAGGTTGGATAAATCCACGAGTAAGAAGGGTTGGATTTGAGTGGGACTTGAATACAAGTAAATAGATTTATCAGAGCTTATTGTCTGGGTAGCGTTGAGAAGGTGGGTTTTAAATTGTTCCAAGTAGACAGAAGTATCGGGAAGGGGTTGCACTCTATGTCCGTGATCATTTAAATTGTTGCATAAAAACGGGTATAAAGTCTGAAATAACACATACAGAGTCTGTCTGGATAGAATTTTCAGAGGGGTGTGAAAAATTTATTTTAGGCGTGATTTACCGTCCTCCAAACTTAGATAGGGAACAAGGGAGACTACTTTGGGAGGAAATTGTTAAGGCCACAAGGCACGATAACGTAGTAATTCTAGAGGACTAACTTTAGTCAGATTAATTGGAATTTCTTGACAGGGAATTTAGAATCTAACGACTTTTTAGAAGTAGTTCAGGATTGCTTTTTGAAGCAGTTTGTGACAGAACCTACAAGGGGAAATAACCTACTTGACTTGGTTCTGGCAAGTAAGGAAACCCTTGTTAATAATTTAGAAATTACAGAGGAACTCGGCTCAAGCGACCACAAGTCAATTACCTTTAGCATTGAATGGATGTATGATAGTAGGGATAATTCAGTAACGGTCCCAGATTTTCGCTTAGCCGATTATAATGGACTTAGAGAACACTTATCAACTGTGGACTGGGGTGACGAAGAGATGTATCAATATGACAGTTTTCTTAACACTATACAGGCTGCCCAAAGAACATTTATCCATATAAAGAAATTAGATAAAGTAGAAATGACCCAAAATGGATGAATAATAGGTTCAAGTATCTTTTAGGGCAGAAGAAAGGAATTTATAGGCGCATAAAAAGAGGTGAGGGACATCTTATAAATCAGTATACTGACATTAAGAGGGGATAAGAGGGGATAAGAAAATCTAAACGGGACTATGAAATTAAAGTTGCTAGGGATTCAAAAACTAACCCAAAAAGTTTTTTCCAGGTTTATAGAACAAAAGTTAGGGATAAGATAGGTTCCCTTAAAAATAACTCTGGTGTTCTATTTTTATTAATTATTTTCTCTCGGTTTTCACACAGGAAGACATTAATAATATCCCAGTAATTAATTTTTACAGAGGCCCAGAAGAAGATAAATTATGTAATATCACAGTCACTAGCGAAATGGTTATGAAACAGCTGGACCGACTGAAACAAAATAAATCGCCGGGTCCTGATGAGCTTTTTGCAAGGGTTCTTAAGGAATGCAAAATGGAACTCTGTGAACCAATATCTAACATTTTTAATTTATCTCTTCAAACAGGTGTAGTGTCTGATATGTGGAAGATGGCTAATGTAATTCCTATTTTTAAAGCAGGGGACAAGTCACTACCGTCAAATTACCGCCCAATAAGCCTGACCTCAATTGTAGGCAAATTACTAGAGTCAATTATAGCTGATATTATTAGAAGCCATCTAGATAACCATAATTTGATTAATGATACCCAGCATGGATTCACGAGGGCCGTTCCTGCCTATCTAATTTATTAACCTTCTTCAGTAAAGCTTTTGAAGCTGTTGATCACAATAAAGAATTCGATATTGTTTATTTAGACTTTAGTAAGGCTTTTGATAGAGTACCGCACCAGAGACTGTTAAAGAAAGTGGCAGCTCATGGCATTGGGGAAAAGTGCTGTCATGGATCGAGTCATGGCTCACCAATAGGAAGCAGAGAGTGTGCATAAATGGGGTTAAATCCGAATGGGGACTTGTAACAAGTGGTGTTCCACAGGGATCAGTCTTAGGCCCATTGTTATTTATAATATATATCAATGACCTTGATGAGGGAATTACTAGTGATATGAGCAAATTCGCCGACGACACGAAGATAGGTAGGATAATTGATTCAAACATAGATGTCATAGAACTTCAGGAAGATTTAGACAAACTTAATTCGTGGTCAGAAAAGTGGCAGATGCAGTTCAATGTAGATAAATGCAAGGTTCTGAAGCTCGGGAGTGTCCATAACCCAAGCACTTATAAGTTAAATAACGTAGAACTTAGCCATACAGATTGCGAGAAGGACTTGGGGTGATGGTAAGCAGCAACCTTAAACCAAGACAGCAATGCCTAAGCGTACGTAATAAGGCAAATAGATTACTGGGATTTATATCAAGAAGTGTTAACAACAGAAGTCCAGAGGTTATATTACAGCTTTATACATCATTAGTAAGGCCTCACCTAGATTACGCAGCTCAGTTCTGGTCTCCATATTACAGAATGGACATAAATTCGTTAGAAAACATTCAGCGTAGAATGACTAAATTAATACATAGCATTAGAAATCTTCCTTACGAAGAAAGATTGAAGACCCTAAAATTACATTCACTTGTAAGACGTAGAATGAGGGGAGACATGATCGAGGTATACAAGTGGAAAATGGGTATTAACAAAGGGGATATAAATAAGGTCTTGAGGGTATCTCTCCAAGAGAGAACCCGCAATAATGGATTCAAGTTAGATAAGTTTAGATTTAGAAAGGATATAGGAAAGTATTGGTTTGGAAATAGGGTAGTTGATGAGTGGAACAGTCTGCCTAGTAGGGTTATTGAAGCTAGGACCTTGGGTAGTTTCAAATTTAGGTTGGATAAATTCATGAGTGAGAGGGGTTGGATTTGAGTGGGAATTGCACATGAGTAAATAAAATTATGAAAGCTTATTTCTTGAGTAGCATTGAAAATTAGGTTGAACAAATATTCTGTTAGTGGGATGGAATGTGAAGGACCTGCCTAGTATGGGCCAACAGGCCTGCTGCAGTGTTCCTCCTTTCTTATGTTCTTATGTTCAGATGGGTTATGGAGGCCGTGAGGGGTCATAAGAACATAAGAAAGGAGGAACACTGCAGCAGGCCTGTTGGCCCATACTAGGCAAGTCCTTCACAATCCGTCCCACTAACAGAATATTTGCTCAAATAGGTTGTGGCGATAACAGAAGACCCACTACCTGTAGTGTATTATGGGGATGAATGCCCCCGCGGCACGGCCTCCTGGGTTGATGACCTGATCCACCAAGAGAACGTGGCCACCACAGCTCCTGCACTACTGCCTTAAAAGTCACACCACCCTGCGAGTGAGTGTAATCTTGATAGCTGCGGCAATCAACGCCCTTGCAACCCACTTGCTGACTAGGTCTTCTAAATTGTAAAGCAAATATTAAGTAAACAATAATTGAGACGCAGGGACGTACTAGATAAATGCATACTAAATGTAAGTATAACATTATACCGACCCACCTACCTGGAGACCGTTGGGGGTCAACGCCCCCGCGACCAAGTCTTTGACCAGGCCTCCCGGTGGATCAGGGACTGATCAACCAGGCTGTTACTGCTGGCCGCACGTCAAACTAACGTACAAACCACAGCCCGAATGGTTGGGTACTGACATTAGGAATCTGTCCAGCTTCCTCTTACCCCCTTGAAGGCAGCCAGGGATCTATTGGTAAGATTTATCTGCCACGCGTGTTCCCACAATGTTTATCTTATCTGTTAAGAGGCGCGCGAGTTTCCCCGTCTCCTAATATGTTTATTTTCCCTTTATGATCTACCTTGTCCATAATTACTATCGCATTTGCTTTGTCTGCTTTCGTAAAGTGAAGTCCAGGATCTTTCCTTAATTCATGGTATAACTTAACAAATCTTTGATGACAATTGTGTTGCAACACAACTCACACCTCTACAACACAACTGTCTTCAAAGATTTGTTAAGTTATACCATGAATTAAGGAAAGATCCTGGACTTCACCTTACCAAACAGATAAAGCAAATGCGATAGTAATTATGGACAAGGTAGATTATAGTGGAAAAATAGACATGTTATTAGAAGACGAGGGAACTTGTGTGTCCCTTAAGACGCTTACAAAGCCTGAGCAATGTACGGCACTCAGATTTCATACTAGGAGAGTAACCTGAATTCCTTGATGAGTTTCGAGTCTTACCACTCTTGGAGGCCGGCCATGTGCCAGGCTCGTCCATTAAGGTATACCGTCCTTGAGGGGGGTCACCAGAGCCAGAGCGCAAAACATTTAACAGGCATCCATTTCTCGATAAGAGGAGTGAGGGACCTTACCTCCGGCACCTTCTGTATGAGGAAGCAGGAGGGGGCGAGGGCGGTGCAGACGTAGGCGGCGTCGGCGTCCAGACAGCCTGGCAGAGGATCAGAGGGTCCAGGGTTGCTCATACTAGCAGGGCACCACCACCACGAGGTCCCCTCCTGCTGGGGGCCCCCACACTCCTCCTCCTGATGGAGGGTACAGCGTCTGGTGTGGGTAGTGTTGGTGGTGGTGCTGGTGAGTGGTGTGAGAGAACATGGCGTCTGGTAGTTGTGGTAGCGAGGGGTGCGTGCCCGGGGCGGCGCCCCCGGAGGTCGCGGGGCGTGGTGATGGTGTTGGCGGGGCGTGCGGCCGCCCACGCCCCGCCCACCACCAGCAGGGACGGTCGAGGGTGAAGTTAGAAGACCACGCCCGCCCCCACCACCCCATCCACTGCCATCTCTCCACACGCCCGCGGCCGACACTACGACCAGCGGGCGGCGCTTCACGCCCGCCGCCCGCACGCTGCCATCCTTATGGGCGCCACCCACTCCCGTAGAACTTAAGCACGTGGTGCAGTGTCTACTGTCACTATTCTTAGGCGGGTTACGAGCTGAGAGGCGGGGAAGGACCAGGAGCTGAGAGGCAGGGAGGGACCAGGAGCTGAGAAAGGGAGGGACCAGGAGCTGAGAGGCAGGGAAGGACCAGGAGCTGAGAGGCAGGGAAGGACCAGGAGCTGAGAGGCAGGGAGGGACCAGGAGCTGAGAGGCAGGGAGGGACCAGGAGCTGAGAGGCAGGGAGGGACCAGGAGCTGAGAGGCAGGGAGGGACCAGGAGCTGAGAGGCAGGGAGGGACCAGGAGCTGAGAGGCAGGGAGGGACCAGGAGCTGAGAGGCAGGGAGGGACCAGGAGCTGAGAGGCAGGGAGGGACCAGGAGCTGAGAGGCAGGGAGGGACCAGGAGCTGAGAAAGGGAGGGGGGACCAGGAGCTGAGAGGCAGGGAGGGACCAGGAGCTGAGAGGGGAGGACCAGGCTGAGAGGAGGGGGACCAGGAGCTGAGGGCAGGGAGGACCAGGAGCTGAGAAAGGGAGGGGGGACCAGGAGCTGAGAAAGGGAGGGACCAGGAGCTGAGAAAGGGAGGGACCAGGAGCTGAGAAAGGGAGGGAGGGAGGGACCAGGAGCGGAGACAACCCTCAGAAACTAGTGAGTACCCACACAGCGGGGTCGAGCTGGAGGTAAGATATGGAGAGCAGCAGCAGCAGCAGCACGTCAATACGGTGTGTCAGTCATCACCAAAACAACTGTGGAGGTATCTTCAGGTAACATGATACCACTGGGGTCACACAGCACAATCCACCACACTGGTGGTACACAGCTCATACCACACACTGGTGGGTATCCACAGGTACAAACCTGATACCACACTGGTGGTACCACAGCTACAATACCACCACACTGGTGGTACCACAGCTACAATACCACCACACTGGTGGTACCACAGCTACACATTACCACCACACTGGTGGTACCACAGCTCAATACCACCACACTGGTGGTACCACAGCTACAATACCACCACACTGGTGGTACCACAGCTCAATACCACCACACTGGTGGTACCACAGCTACAATACCACCACACTGGTGGTACCACAGCTACAATACCACCACACTGGTGGTACCACAGCTACAATACCACCACACTGGTGGTACCACAGCTACAATACCACCACACTGGTGGTACCACAGCTACAATACCACCACACTGGTGGTACCACAGCTACAATACCACCACACTGGTGGTACCACAGCTACAATACCACCACACTGGTGGTACCACAGCTACAATACCACCACACTGGTGGTACCACAGCTACAATACCACCACACTGGTGGTACCACAGCTACAATACCACCACACTGGTGGTACCACAGCTACAATACCACCACACTGGTGGTACCACAGCTCAATGCCACCACACTGGTGGTACCACAGCTACAATACCACCACACTGGTGGTACCACGCTACAATACCACCACACTGGTGGTCACACAGCTAATACCACCACACTGGTGGTACCACGCTAATACCACCACACTGGTGGTACCACACTACAATCCACCACACTGGTGGTACCACGCTACAATACCACCACACTGGTGGTATCCACCTACAATACCACACACTGGTGGTACCACAGTACAATACCACACACTGGTGGTACCACAGTCAATACCACTACACTGGTGGTATCAGTTACAATACACTACACTGGTGGTACGGTTACAATACCACTACACTGGTGGTACCAGTTACATACCACTACACTGGTGGTATCCAGCTACAATACCACTACACTGGTGGTACCAGTTACAATACCACTACACTGGTGGTATCCAGTTACAATACCACTACACTGGTGGTATCACAGCTACAATCCCCTCACTGGTGGTATCACCTCTAACTCACTGGTGGTATCACTACAATACCACTACACTGGTGGTACCAGCTACAATACCACTACACTGGTGGTACCAGCTACAATACCACTACACTGGTGGAGCACAGTTACAATCCACTACACTGGTGGTACCAGTTACAATACCACTACACTGTGGTACAGTTACAATACCACTACACTGGTGGTACCAGTTACAATACCACTACACTGGTGGTATCAGTTACAATACCACTACACTGGTGGTACCAGTTACAATACCACTACACTGGTGGTATCACAGCTACAATACCACTACACTGGTGGTATCCAGTTACAATACCACTACACTGGTGGTACAGCTACAATCCACTACACTGGTGGTATCAGTTACAATACCACTACACTGGTGGTACCAGTTACAATACCACTACACTGGTGGTACCAGTTACAATACCACTACACTGGTGGCAGCACAGTTACAATACCACTACACTGGTGGTATCAGTTACAATACCACTACACTGGTGGTACCAGTTACAATACCGCTACACTGGTGGTACCAGTTACAATACCACTACACTGGTGGTATCCAGCTACAATGACCACTACACTGGTGGTACAGTTACAATACCCTACACTGGTGGTACCAGTTCAATACCCTACACTGGTGGTACCAGTTACAATACCACTACACTGGTGGTACCAGTTACAATACCACTACACTGGTGGTACCAGTTACAATACCACTACACTGGTGGTACCAGTTACAATACCACTACACTGGTGGTATCAGCTACAATACCACTACACTGGTGGTACAGTTACAATACCACTACACTGGTGGTACCAGTTACAATACCACTACACTGGTGGTACCAGTTACAATACCACTACACTGGTGGTACTAGTTACAATACCACTACACTGGTGGTACCAGTTACAATACCACCTGGTACGTACAATACACTGGTGGTATCAGCTACAATACCACTACACTGGTGGTACCAGTTACAATACCACTACACTGGTGGTACCAGTTACAATACCACTACACTGGTGGTACCAGTTACAATACCACTACACTGGTGGTATCAGCTACAATACCACTACACTGGTGGTACCAGTTACAATACCACTACACTGGTGGTACCAGTTACAATACCACTACACTGGTGGTATCACAGCTACAATACCACTACACTGGTGGTACCAGTTACAATACCACTACACTGGTGGTACCAGTTACAATACCACTACACTGGTGGTATCAGCTACAATACCACTACACTGGTGGTACCAGCTACAATACCACTACACTGGTGGTACCAGTTACAATACCACTACACTGGTGGTATCACAGCTACAATACCACTACACTGGTGGTACCAGTTACAATACCACTACACTGGTGGTACCAGTTACAATACCACTACACTGGTGGTATCAGCTACAATATCACTACACTGGTGGTATCAGTTACAATACCACTACACTGGTGGTACCAGTTACAATACCACTACACTGGTGGTATCACAGCTACAATACCACTACACTGGTGGTACCAGTTACAATACCACTACACTGGTGGTACCAGTTACAATACCACTACACTGGTGGTATCAGCTACAATATCCACTACACTGGTGGTATCAGTTACAATACCACTACACTGGTGGTACCAGTTACAATACCACTACACTGGTGGTATCACAGCTACAATACCACTACACTGGTGGTACCAGTTACAATACCACTACACTGGTGGTACCAGTTACAATACCACTACACTGGTGGTATCAGCTACAATACCACTACACTGGTGGCAGCAGTTACAATACCGCTACACTGGTGGTACCAGTTACAATACCACTACACTGGTGGTATCACAGCTACAATACCACTACACTGGTGGTACCAGTTACAATACCACTACACTGGTGGTACCAGTTACAATACCACTACACTGGTGGTATCAGCTACAATACCACTACACTGGTGGCAGCAGTTACAATACCGCTACACTGGTGGTACCAGTTACAATACCACTACACTGGTGGTACCAGTTACAATACCACTACACTGGTGGACCAGTTACAATACCCTACACTGGTGGTACCGTACAATACCACTACACTGGTGGCAGCAGTTACAATACCGCTACACTGGTGGTACCAGTTACAATACCACTACACTGGTGGTACCAGTTACAATACCACTACACTGGTGGTATCAGTTACAATATCACTACACTGGTGGTATCAGTTACAATACCACTACACTGGTGGTACCAGTTACAATACCACTACACTGGTGGCAGCACAGTTACAATATCAGTCTCACAATACAGTGTCTAGCACACTTCCCTTCATACTCTAGAATAGCGATCTTTACCTTCATTGTAGAATTCCTGCTACTATATAATATACCTGTACAACAATAGATCCCCCCCCACACGATAGTAGTATTGTAGAGTTCTACCTGGTATTTTTTCAAACAAGGTAGTGATGTGACCCACTCTGCTCTACGTACCGCAACATACCACCAGTAACGCGTGTTACTCGTGGTTGTTCCTGGTCTCACCATCTTGCCACACTTATTCCAACCGCTAATTTATTTGCCTTAATTATGATTAAATATAAGCTTTCATAGCCTCAGTAACTTATTCAGATGTAACTTAACTTGTCAGTTCTTAACACAAGCGCTCCACCCCTCCCCCTTCCCCAATTACCAGAATATTAATAATTTAACAGAAAATTTTAAGCTACGAGGATCATTCTAAAGTCTAGGTTGGGAATAGTCTTAATGTTTCCTCCACCATTAACCCCCTCGGCTTGATGTATTTCTCCAGTCACCCCCCTTGATGTATTTCTCCAGTCACCCCCCTTGATGTATTTCTCCAGTCACCCCCTTGATGTATTTCTCCATTCACCCCCTAGATGTATTTCTCCATTCACCCCCTAGATGTATGTCTCCATTCACCCCCTAGATGTATTTCTCCATTCACCCCCTAGATGTATTTCTCCATTCACCCCCTAGATGTATTTCTCCATTCACCCCCTAGATGTATTTCTCCATTCACCCCCTAGATGTATTTCTCCATTCACCCCCTAGATGTATTTCTCCATTCACCCCCTAGATGTATTTCTCCATTCACCCCCTAGATGTATTTCTCCATTCACCCCCTAGATGTATTTCTCCATTCACCCCCTAGATGTATTTCTCCATTCACCCCCTAGATGTATTTCTCCATTCACCCCTAGATGTATTTCTCCATTCACCCCCTAGATGTATTTCTCCATTCACCCCCTAGATGTATTTCTCCATTCACCCCCTAGATGTATTTCTCCATTCACCCCCTAGATGTATTTCTTTCACAAATTTTCACACCCCTAGATGTATTTCTCCATTCACCCCCTAGATGTATTTCTCCATTCACCCCCTAGATGTATTTCTCCATTCACCCCCTAGATGTATTTCTCCATTCACCCCCTAGATGTATTTCTCCATTCACCCCCTAGATGTATTTATCCATTCCACACCCCTAGATGTATTTATCCATTCACCCCCCTTGATGTATTTCTCCATTCACCTCCCTAGATGTATTTCTCCATTCACCTCCCTTGATGTTTTTCTCCATTCACCCCCTTGATGTTTTTCTCCATTCACCCCCTTGATGTTTTTCTCCATTCACCCCCTTGATGTTTTTCTCCATTCACCCCCCTTACTTCCATACAACAAAATTATCGCCATCATACAAAAAAATGTCAGAAAAATAAATTATTTATGTTTTACACAAAAATAGCATCAAATATTTACGTGTTGTCGTGTAATTTTTGACCCCCCAAGGGGTGAAGTTCCCCCTGGTTGAGAATGACGGGGGTGAGAAATTTGACGAACATGAGGAATGGTTGAAGACAAACCTGAAGGTCCCTTCCTACATCATGGTCGAGGATAAACACTTAACTGACCAGATACAACTACTATTAAATAAGCCATATACAATTCTGACAGGTTGATGAACAAAACACCTGCGACTCTCTACTGTATAATATTTCGCCTGCGCACCAGTCTGCAGTCGATACGGACATATTAATACTGAAAACAGGAGACAAAGTTGGTCAGTCCCTGAGGCAACGGGACTGACCACCTTCAAAGCTGAGATACTAACCATCTTCCCAGGAAGCCAGACCAGACACTTACCATTAGTGTTTTCTACCGAAAAAGCTGTTTTTTTTTTCTATAAATCTGTTAAAATCAATCTGAAAGGCTGACTGACCACCTTCATTTCTTCCACTGTCCTCAGTATTAAAATCAAATCGACCGAAGAAGCTTCGTGCGGGGACGAAACATTTCAGGGAAATAAAGATACGTAGGTGTTGCATGTATATCTTGTTGCATCTTGTAGAGGCGTTACTTCAACTTTGCCCAAGACTATTATAACATGGTCCCCCCCCCCTACTCCAACCATAATTTACCAGTGATATTCACGGGGGCGTTGACCCCCGAAACCCTCTCCAGGTCTAATTTTGTGGGGCTTAATTGACCATCCCACTACACAATCTTAGAAATACAGCGGAACCTGTGTGTTCGAACGTACCGAACCTCTTTAGCCTCTCAACAGTATAAAAGTCCTCGCCCTGATGATGGACCAGGTGCTTTGGCTCCCTCAGTGCCCTGGTGATGGACCAGGTGCTTTGGCTCCCTCAGTGCCCTGGTGATGGACCAGGTGCTTTGGCTCCCTCAGTGCCCGGGTGATGGACCAGGTGCTTTGGCTCCTCAGTGCCCTGGTGATGGACCAGGTGCTTTGGCTCCATCAGTGCCCTGGTGATGGACCAGGTGCTTTGGCCCCTCAGTGCCCTGGTGATGGACCAGGTGCTTTGGCTCCTCGCCCTGGTATGGCAGGGCTTTGGCCCCAGTCCCTGGTGATGGACCAGGTGCTTGGCTCCTCAGTGCCCGGTGATGGACCAGGTGCTTTGGCTCCTCAGTGCCCGGGTGATGGACCAGGTGCTTTGCTCCTCAGTGCCCGGTGATGGACCAGGTGCTTTGGCTCCCTCAGTGCCCGGGTGATGGACCAGGTGCTTTGGCTCCCTCAGTGCCCGGGTGATGGACCAGGTGCTTTGGCTCCCTCAGTGCCCGGGTGATGGACCAGGTGCTTTGGCTCCCTCAGTGCCCGGGTGATGGACCAGGTGCTTTGGCTCCCTCAGTGCCCGGGTGATGGACCAGGTGCTTTGGCTCCCTCAGTGCCCGGGTGATGGACCAGGTGCTTTGGCTCCTCAGTGCCCGGGTGATGGACCAGGTGCTTTGGCTCCCCAGTGCCCGGGTGATGGACCAGGTGCTTTGGCTCCCTCAGTGCCCGGGTGATGGACCAGGTGCTTTGGCTCCCTCAGTGCCCGGGTGATGGACCAGGTGCTTTGGCTCCCTCAGTGCCCGGGTGATGGACCAGGTGCTTTGGCTCCCTCAGTGCCCGGGTGATGGACCAGGTGCTTTGGCTCCCTCAGTGCCCGGGTGATGGACCAGGTGCTTTGGCTCCCTCAGTGCCCGGGTGATGGACCAGGTGCTTTGGCTCCCTCAGTGCCCGGGTGATGGACCAGGTGCTTTGGCTCCCTCAGTGCCCGGGTGATGGACCAGGTGCTTTGGCTCCCTCAGTGCCCGGGTGATGGACCAGGTGCTTTGGCTCCCTCAGTGCCCGGGTGATGGACCAGGTGCTTTGGCTCCCTCAGTGCCCGGGTGATGGACCAGGTGCTTTGGCTCCCTCAGTGCCCGGGTGATGGACCAGGTGCTTTGGCTCCCTCAGTGCCCGGGTGATGGACCAGGTGCTTTGGCTCCTCAGTGCCCGGGTGATGGACCAGGTGCTTTGGCTCCCTCAGTGCCCGGGTGATGGACCAGGTGCTTTGGCTCCTCAGTGCCCGGGTGATGGACCAGGTGCTTTGGCTCCTCAGTGCCCGGGTGATGGACCAGGTGCTTTGGCTCCCTCAGTGCCCGGGTGATGGACCAGGTGCTTTGGCTCCTCAGTGCCCGGGTGATGGACCAGGTGCTTTGGCTCCCTCAGTGCCCGGGTGATGGACCAGGTGCTTTGGCTCCCTCAGTGCCCGGGTGATGGACCAGGTGCTTTGGCTCCCTCAGTGCCCGGGTGATGGACCAGGTGCTTTGGCTCCCTCAGTGCCCGGGTGATGGACCAGGTGCTTTGGCTCCCTCAGTGCCCGGGTGATGGACCAGGTGCTTTGGCTCCTCAGTGCCCGGGTGATGGACCAGGTGCTTTGGCTCCCTCAGTGCCCGGGTGATGGACCAGGTGCTTTGGCTCCCTCAGTGCCCGGGTGATGGACCAGGTGCTTTGGCTCCCTCAGTGCCCGGGTGATGGACCAGGTGCTTTGGCTCCCCAGTGCCCGGGTGATGGACCAGGTGCTTTGGCTCCCTCAGTGCCCGGGTGATGGACCAGGTGCTTTGGCTCCCTCAGTGCCCGGGTGATGGACCAGGTGCTTTGGCTCCCTCAGTGCCCGGGTGAT
The DNA here is from genome assembly GCA_009830355.1 of Cherax destructor. NCBI lineage: Eukaryota > Metazoa > Arthropoda > Malacostraca > Decapoda > Parastacidae > Cherax > Cherax destructor. The sequence continues at coordinate 140,195 of WNWK01002298.1, forward strand.
GGACCAGGTGCTTTGGCTCCCTCAGTGCCCGGGTGATGGACCAGGTGCTTTGGCTCCCTCAGTGCCCGGGTGATGGACCAGGTGCTTTGGCTCCAACGGTACCCCGGTGATGGACCAGGTGCTTCGGCTCCCTCAGTTCCCTGATGATGGACCAGGTGCTTCGGCTCCATCAGTTCCCTGATGATGGACCAGGTGCTTCGGCTCCCTCAGTTCCCTGATGATGTACCAGGTGCTTCGGCTCCCTCAGTGCTCTGGTGATGGACCAGGTGCTTCGGCTCCTTCAACGCCCTGGTGATGGACCAGGTGCTTCGGCTTATTCAGTGCCCTGGTGATGGACCAAGTGCTTCAGCTCCTTTCGTGCTCTTGTGATGGACCAGGTGCTCCAGCTCTTCCAGTACCCTGTTTTATAGTGCCCTGATTATCAAAGCATATTCCATGGATGGAGTAGGTGGGTTGGGTAGGAGTTTTTGTTTGTGGGTTGGTTTTGGGTTTTAGGGGGACCTGCCTAGCGTGGACCAGTAGGCTTGCTGCAGTGTTCCTTATTTCTGTTTTCTTGTGAGTGAGAAGGGTTGGATTTGAACGGGACTTGCAAAATTGTTGGGGGGGGGGGGTTGTCTGGGTTTGTTCCTTGGATGGGGATAGGTTGTTCAAATATTTTTGTTGGTGGGTTGGTTTTGACATGGACCTGCCAAGTATGGGCCAGTAGGCCTGTTGCAGTGTTCCTCCTTTCTTATGTTCTCATGTGGACCTTAATGTTTTAACCCCTCCCACCCCATGTTCCCATCACCAGTGGGTTTCTCACGGGTACCTTAAGCGTGCATGTCTGGGCGCTCAGCCAGTCCGTATGCCGTTGTCAGTCCTCTTCGTCGCACCAGTACCACGTTTGTCTAGCTACTGGGGTAGCCCTGGTACTATCGTTACCTCTCATAACCTTCTTCTCACCAATTTATTGTTTCCCTATCCACACTTCCCCGCTCACCCCAAAAGGGTCTTACCTAAACTACCTTACCGAACCTCAAACAAACCGGAGTCCGAACAATTGTGTTCAGAAAGAACTGACCCGGTCTTTGAACGTTTTTCTGGAGAACGTATTTACAGGAAAGCCTTGTTTCAAAAGTGCTTTGCAGTGACCTCTGACACTGACCTAACTCTCAGAAACTTGGAAGAGTCGGTTCAACGTCCTCTCGTGTGTGAGGCTGATAACTAAATCCTGGCAAATACTGTTTTGCACATCCAACTTTTCACAGTTCCAACACCACCTAGCGACCAATTAAGGTTCTGTTAGTGAATCCCGAAAACTACCTCCGCTAAGCTCCGAATCAACCAGGTTATGAAGGATAAGTGGGCCACCCTCAACAACCTGGTTGACCAGACAAGCCTGACCCAAAGCAGGGCTGCGGGAGTAGTTAAACTCTTTATTCACATCAGTTTTACAGGCTAAGAGGTGTTATCGTACCTCAGCTCACCAGATCTGGGACTGACCTGTAAGGTCAGTCTCAAATCCAACCTACCCAGCATTCTCCACCTGACTCTCCCACCCTATAAACTACTCGCGTACTATTCACCCAGGTAGCTCTGATTGTGACTTGATAAAGTCCACTGTGTGGGCGAAACTTTGTCAATAATTGATAACATTACATAAGAACATAAGAAAGGAGGAACACTGCAACAGGCCTACTGGCCAATACTAGGCAAGTCCATGTCAAAACCAACCCACCAACAAAAATATTTGCCCATCCCATCCCCAGCGGCACCCAAGCAACCTTCACAACCCTCCAAGTCCCGCTCAAATCGAACCCCTCTCTCATAAGATTACAGAAGGAAGTAACACTGCAGCAGGCCAACCGGCCCACACTAGGCAGGTCCCCCTCAAACCCTAAACCAATCCCACAAACAAAAACACCTTTCCAACCCAACTTCTACTCCATCCATGGAACAAGCTCCGATAATCAGGGCACTACCAAAGAGCGAACTGAAGGAGCTGAAGCACCCGGTCCATCACCAGGGCACTGAAGGAGCCGAAGCACCTGGTCCATCACCAGGGCACTGAAGGAGCCGAAGCACCCGGTCCATCACCAGGGCACTGAAGGAGCCGAAGCACCTGGTCCATCACCAGGGCACTGAAGGAGCCGAAACACCCGGTCCATCACCAGGGCACTGAAGGAGCCAAAGCACCTGGTCCATCACCAGGGCACTGAAGGAGCCGAAGCACCGGTCCATCACCAGGGCACTGAAGGAGCCGAAGTCGGTATTTTGTCATTTACCTCTGTACTGAGTTGCTAAAAGGCACTGGTTGGCGAAACGTCTTGAGAATGGATACCCAGGTGTTGCACTTGTCTTGTCGGTACAGGAAATGATGAAAATTAGACATCTGGGTATCTTTATTGTAGACGTTTCGCCCTCCAGCACTTACGGTGCTGTTCACACCAACTCCAAGACTGAGAGACTCATTACCTCATCTTTTGTATATAGTTCTACTGTCTTCAAGTTTTGTCGTAGAATGTGTATTGATAAAGCCACTGGATGCTTCAACGTCTACAATAGACACCCCCAGATGTTGCACACATCTTGTGGGTATTGCATACCATTCATGAACACGGTACAGTAAACCTCGACTGCTCTCACTGATGACACGTCTAAACAATAAAAGGTTTGTAATATAAGGTGACTCTGCAATATTAAAATACTGCGGAAAGCGAACGTGAATACGTTCACTTATCACACCTGTGAAATCCTTCCATAAACTATATACACGTGGTTTATATATAAACCCGAGGTTATATGAAGCCCAAACATGCGACAAACTACTAGACAATTACAACCCCTGGTTTACACACAAACGTGTAACAAACCACTACACAATCACCAATATGTAACTACAACAACAGCCTATGGTCTTCACACTAATCACAACTAATACCCGTAACCACAAACCTGCAATGTAAACCACAAAACGTACATTGTTTTTATTTTTATTGACATCTGCAGTCTTCCGCCAAGGTAGGATGGCTGGAAAAAAGAATAACTTTCACCATCATTCACTCCATCACTGTCTTGCCAGAGGCGCGCTTACACTAGTTATAAAACACGATACGGACACGTTGATAAGACACCTGAGCAACAGTTAGGTATCTTTATTCCGAAACGTTTCGCCTACACAGTAGGCTTACATAAGAACATAATAAAGAAGGAACACTGCAGCACGCCTACTGGCCCATGCGAGGCAGGTCCCTCAGTCGAGTACAGAAGAGTGAGCAGAAAGCAGTAAATATGTAAAGACGATGTAATGAGTACGTAGTTCTGAGGTAGTCAGTCCCTCACCATGGAGAAGTCTTTTGCTCCAAAGTCTGGCTGAGGGACTGACCCCCTCAAAACTAAGTCTTCAAGGGTGATGGACTGATTACATCGTCGTTACATCTCTACTGCTTCTGCTGACTCCTTTGTACTCGACTGAAGAAGCATACTGTGTAGGAGAAACGTTTCGGAAGATACCTAACTGTTGCACCTGTGTCTTATCAACTATTGTCCGCAAACCTCCGTTACATAGGCGAGTGTTGTTGTAGTAGTGGTAGCATTACCAGTTTACAACACGAGGGATGGTTGTAGTAGTGGTAGCATTACCAGTTTACAACACGAGGGGTGGTTGTAGTAGTGGTAGCATTACCAGTTTACAACACGAGGGATGGTTGTAGTGGTGGTAGCATTACCAGTTTACAACACGAGGGATGGTTGTAGTAGTGGTAGCATTACCAGTTTACAACACGAGGGGTGGTTGTAGTAGTGGTAGCATTACCAGTTTACAACACGAGGGATGGTTGTAGTGGTGGTAGCATTACCAGTTTACAACACGAGGGATGGTTGTAGTGGTGGTAGCATTACCAGTTTACAACACGAGGGATGGTTGTAGTAGTGGTAGCATTACCAGTTTACAACACGAGGGATGGTTGTAGTAGTGGTAGCATTACCAGTTTACAACACGAGGGGTGGTTGTAGTAGTGGTAGCATTACCAGTTTACAACACGAGGGATGGTTGTAGTAGTGGTAGCATTACCAGTTTACAACACGAGGGTGGTTGTAGTGGTGGTAGCATTACCAGTTTACAACACGAGGGATGGTTGTAGTAGTGGTAGCATTACCAGTTTACAACACGAGGGATGGTTGTAGTAGTGGTAGCATTACCAGTTTACAACACGAGGGATGGTTGTAGTAGTGGTAGCATTACCAGTTTACAACACGAGGGATGGTTGTAGTGGTGGTAGCATTACCAGTTTACAACACGAGGGATGGTTGTAGTAGTGGTAGCATTACCAGTTTACAACACGAGGGATGGTTGTAGTAGTGGTAGCATTACCAGTTTACAACACGAGGGGTGGTTGTAGTAGTGGTAGCATTACCAGTTTACAACACGAGGGATGGTTGTAGTAGTGGTAGCATTACCAGTTTACAACACGAGGGATGGTTGTAGTAGTGGTAGCATTACCAGTTTACAACACGAGGGATGGTTGTAGTAGTGGTAGCATTACCAGTTTACAACACACACGAGGGATGGTTGTAGTGGTGGTAGCATTACCAGTTTACAACACGAGGGATGGTTGTAGTGGTGGTAGCATTACCAGTTTACAACACGAGGGATGGTTGTAGTAGTGGTAGCATTACCAGTTTACAACACGAGGGATGGTTGTAGTGGTGGTAGCATTACCAGTTTACAACACGAGGGATGGTTGTAGTAGTGGTAGCATTACCAGTTTACAACACGAGGGATGGTTGTAGTGGTGGTAGCATTACCAGTTTACAACACACGAGGGATGGTTGTAGTGGTGGTAGCATTACCAGTTTACAACACGAGGGATGGTTGTAGTGGTGGTAGCATTACCAGTTTACAACACACGAGGGGTGGTTGTAGTGGTGGTAGCATTACCAGTTTACAACACACACGAGGGATGGTTGTAGTGGTGGTAGCATTACCAGTTTACAACACACGAGGGGTGGTTGTAGTGGTGGTAGCATTACCAGTATACAACACACGAGGGGTGGTTGTAGTGGTGGTAGCATTACCAGTTTACAACACACACGAGGGATGGTTGTAGTGGTGGTAGCATTACCAGTTTACAACACACACGAGGGATGGTTGTAGTGGTGGTAGCATTACCAGTATACAACACACGAGGGGTGGTTGTAGTGGTGGTAGCATTACCAGTTTACAACACACACGAGGGATGGTTGTAGTGGTGGTAGCATTACCAGTTTACAACACACACGAGGGATGGTTGTAGTGGTGGTAGCATTACCAGTATACAACACACGAGGGTGGTTGTAGTGGTGGTAGCATTACCAGTATACAACACGAGGGATGGTTGTAGTGGTGGTAGCATTACCAGTTTACAACACACACGAGGGATGGTTGTAGTGGTGGTAGCATTACCAGTTTACAACACACACGAGGGATGGTTGTAGTGGTGGTAGCATTACCAGTTTACAACACACGAGGGATGGTTGTAGTGGTGGTAGCATTACCAGTTTACAACACACACGAGGGATGGTTGTAGTGGTGGTAGCATTACCAGTTTACAACACACACGAGAGATGGTTGTAGTAGTGGTAGCATTACCAGTATACAACACACGAGGGATGGTTGTAGTGATGGTAGCATCACCAGTATACAACACGAGGGATGGTTGTAGTGGTGGTAGCATCACCAGTATACAACACGAGGGATGGTTGTAGTAGTGGTAGCATTACCAGTATACAACACACACGAGAGATGGTTGTAGTAGTGGTAGCATTTCCAGTATGCAACACACGAGGGATGGTTGTAGTGGTGGTAGCATCACCAGTATACAACACGAGGGATGGTTGTAGTGGTGGTAGCATTACCAGCAGTATATATAACATAGGAGTGGTACACACACAGGTAAGAGGGCATATCAATGTAACATTTCCTGGTGGGATTTAGCGATCAATGCTCATAGTAGCAACTGTCGTCAGAGGCTTTCCTTCGTGGATTTTTTTCCCTTTTTACCCGTAAATGGGAATTATGCGTTCACAGATCCCATTTCCTGTGTTAAAAACTTCGTTATCCCTCTCCTAGCACAAGGACGTAGAAGCACTTTAATATGGACAAACGTTTTGATACGGTGAAAAAACCGCTGGCAGTGGCTATCACTGCCAACACTGGAGCGGTCCAGTCATGCTGCAACATTAATTAACCATTCACAACACTACGATAATATCTCCAGAGGTGTGTGATGGCCGCCTGGTGGAAGCGGTGAGCACTGTGAGGGGAGGAGACGCAACAGTAGTAGGCGCTGCAGGAGCCTGGTGGAGTCACATTAGCAGTCTGCGGGAGCAGCGGCAGGACCCTGCAACACAGTCATCCATACGGAAGGTGTTTCCACACTAGTGAGCCGCCTGTATCCCAGCAACTACACTCAACACCTCTCCACAAGTCAACTGCTCTCTCCATATGGTTACTCCTGGCGCACCCGACACCTTAACACATTTACGTGAGTGGGATGGGCGAGTGGGGTGGCAACACATACATGCACATATTACCACTACACATGTGTAGCAACCACCACAACAACCACCACCACCACTACTACTACTAGCACCAGGAGCAAGCCCCAGCGCTGCTGCAGCCGCACCTACTGTCGGACACAGCACAAAACGCTACTACCCGTGTGTCCCAGCCCCTGAGCGAGCACGGCGCTAGTGGCACGCCCACGCTGCCGCCAGAGCCCGCCCACGCTCTCCTCACCAGTGGCACCCCCCACCTCAACTGTCAAGTGACACGCCCCCACCTCAACTGTCAAGTGACACGCCCCCACCTCAACTGTCAAGTGACACGCCCCCATCACCTGTCAACACCAGTGACACGCCCCCATCACCTGTCAACACCAGTGACACGCCCCCATCACCTGTCAACACCAGTGACACGCCCCCATCACCTGTCAACACCAGTGACACGCCCCCATCACCTGTCAACACCAGTGACACGCCCCATCACCTGTCAACACCAGTGACACGCCCCCATCACCTGTCAACACCAGTGACACGCCCCCATCACCTGTCAACACCAGTGACACGCCCCCATCACCTGTCAACACCAGTGACACGCCCCATCACCTGTCAACACCAGTGACACGCCCCCATCACCTGTCAACACCAGTGACACGCCCCCATCACCTGTCAACACCAGTGACACGCCCCATCACCTGTCAACACCAGTGACACGCCCCCATCACCTGTCAACACCAGTGACACGGCCCCCACCAACTGTCAACACCAGTGACACACCAACACCGTGGCACACCAACACCGTGGCACACCAACACAAGAGTGGCACACGAGTGTTGGAGGGTGGATGGCAACAAGAGAGCAGAAGTGCCTGGCAGCTGCTGGGTGGGGGGGGGTCGGGGGCTACACACACCAGGTAAACACTGCTTCACCTTCACACCGGGTGTTGCTCACCTCACGTACAGGTGGCTACCTGTCTCAGCTAGTGGTGCTATGTAGTGGTGGTGCTATGTAGTGGTGGTGCTATGTAGTGGTGGTAGGTGATGGTGATTGGCAAGAGATGTAGCGATGGTTTTTATTTTATTTTTTTAGATTTTGGGGCCTGTGGCTAAGTTGTGGCCCCCTCATCCATCCTGTGGAGGGTCCCGCAACAACAACCACACACACCCACACAAGGCCTACGAACTGGGCCCCAAAAAGGGTTCATCTGGATATATATCTATTTACAGTTAATTTATCTATTACAACCAAATTTGGGAAATTTCCTTAATATATCTGCTACTGTATTTGTATTAACAAGACTGCCTGACATGACACTCCATTAACAAGACTGCCTGACATGACACTCCATTAACAAGACTGCCTGACATGACACTCCATTAACAAGACTGCCTGACATGACACTCCATTAACAAGACTGCCTGACATGACACTCCATTAACAAGACTGCCTGACATGACACTCCATTAACATGACACTCCATTAACATGACACTCCATTAACATGACACTCCATTAACAAGACTGCCTGACATGACACTCCATTAACAAGACTGCCTGACATGACACTCCATTAACAAGACTGCCTGACATGACACTCCATTAACAAGACTGCCTGACATGACACTCCATTAACAAGACTGCCTGACATGACACTCCATTAACAAGACTGCCTGACATGACACTCCATTAACAAGACTGCCTGACATGACACTCCATTAACAAGACTGCCTGACATGACACTCCATTAACAAGACTGCCTGACATGACACTCCATTAACAAGACTGCCTGACATGACACTCCATTAACAAGACTGCCTGACATGACACTCCATTAACAAGACTGCCTGACATGACACTCCATTAACAAGACTGCCTGACATGACACTCCATTAACAAGACTGCCTGACATGACACTCCATTAACAAGACTGCCTGACATGACACTCCATTAACAAGACTGCCTGACATGACACTCCATTAACAAGACTGCCTGACATGACACTCCATTAACAAGACTGCCTGACATGACACTCCATTAACAAGACTGCCTGACATGACACTCCATTAACAAGACTGCCTGACATGACACTCCATTAACAAGACTGCCTGACATGACACTCCATTAACAAGACTGCCTGACATGACACTCCATTAACAAGACTGCCTGACATGACACTCCATTAACAAGACTGCCTGACATGACACTCCATTAACAAGACTGCCTGACATGACACTCCATTAACAAGACTGCCTGACATGGCACTCCATTAACAAGACTGCCTGACATGACACTCCATTAACAAGACTGCCTGACATGTCATTCCATTAACAAGACTTCCTGACATGTCATTCCATTAACAAGACTGCCTGACATGTCATTCCATTAACAAGACTTCCTGACATGTCATTCCATTAACAAGACATCTTGACATGTGGCATAGGTTGTCATACTGCATCTCTATATTACTCAACAAGTGCACTACACGGCACAGTGTTCAAGACAGTGACCATGGGGCTGGCCCCGGCACAGTGTTCAAGACAGTGACCATGGGGCTGGCCCCGGCACAGTGTTCAAGACAGTGACCATGGGGCTGGCCCCGGCACAGTGTTCAAGACAGTGACCATGGGGCTGGCCCCGGCACAGTGTTCAAGACAGTGACCATGGGGCTGGCCCCGGCACAGTGTTCAAGACAGTGACCATGGGGCTGGCCCCGGCACAGTGTTCAAGACAGTGACCATGGGGCTGGCCCCGGCACAGTGTTCAAGACAGTGACCATGGGGCTGGCCCCGGCACAGTGTTCAAGACAGTGACCATGGGGCTGGCCCCGGCACAGTGTTCAAGACAGTGACCATGGGGCTGGCCCCGGCACAGTGTTCAAGACAGTGACCATGGGGCTGGCCCCGGCACAGTGTTCAAGACAGTGACCATGGGGCTGGCCCCGGCACAGTGTTCAAGACAGTGACCATGGGGCTGGCCCCGGCACAGTGTTCAAGACAGTGACCATGGGGCTGGCCCCGGCACAGTGTTCAAGACAGTGACCATGGGGCTGGCCCCGGCACAGTGTTCAAGACAGTGACCATGGGGCTGGCCCCGGCACAGTGTTCAAGACAGTGACCATGGGGCTGGCCCCGGCACAGTGTTCAAGACAGTGACCATGGGGCTGGCCCCGGCACAGTGTTCAAGACAGTGACCATGGGGCTGGCCCCGGCACAGTGTTCAAGACAGTGACCATGGGGCTGGCCCCGGCACAGTGTTCAAGACAGTGACCATGGGGCTGGCCCCGGCACAGTGTTCAAGACAGTGACCATGGGGCTGGCCCCGGCACAGTGTTCAAGACAGTGACCATGGGGCTGGCCCCGGCACAGTGTTCAAGACAGTGACCATGGGGCTGGCCCCGGCACAGTGTTCAAGACAGTGACCATGGGGCTGGCCCCGGCACAGTGTTCAAGACAGTGACCATGGGGCTGGCCCCGGCACAGTGTTCAAGACAGTGACCATGGGGCTGGCCCCGGCACAGTGTTCAAGACAGTGACCATGGGGCTGGCCCCGGCACAGTGTTCAAGACAGTGACCATGGGGCTGGCCCCGGCACAGTGTTCAAGACAGTGACCATGGGGCTGGCCCCGGCACAGTGTTCAAGACAGTGACCATGGGGCTGGCCCCGGCACAGTGTTCAAGACAGTGACCATGGGGCTGGCCCCGGCACAGTGTTCAAGACAGTGACCATGGGGCTGGCCCCGGCACAGTGTTCAAGACAGTGACCATGGGGCTGGCCCCGGCACAGTGTTCAAGACAGTGACCATGGGGCTGGCCCCGGCACAGTGTTCAAGACAGTGACCATGGGGCTGGCCCCGGCACAGTGTTCAAGACAGTGACCATGGGGCTGGCCCCGGCACAGTGTTCAAGACAGTGACCATGGGGCTGGCCCCGGCACAGTGTTCAAGACAGTGACCATGGGGCTGGCCCCGGCACAGTGTTCAAGACAGTGACCATGGGGCTGGCCCCGGCACAGTGTTCAAGACAGTGACCATGGGGCTGGCCCCGGCACAGTGTTCAAGACAGTGACCATGGGGCTGGCCCCGGCACAGTGTTCAAGACAGTGACCATGGGGCTGGCCCCGGCACAGTGTTCAAGACAGTGACCATGGGGCTGGCCCCGGCACAGTGTTCAAGACAGTGACCATGGGGCTGGCCCCGGCACAGTGTTCAAGACAGTGACCATGGGGCTGGCCCCGGCACAGTGTTCAAGACAGTGACCATGGGGCTGGCCCCACACTTTGCATTTAGTTGGATCATCTGAGTGTCTGACAAACTCAAAAATACTTGTAAACAAACCTGAGCTTGACTATTGTAAACAAACCTGAGCTTGACTATTGTAAACAAACCTGAGCTTGACTATTGTAAACAAACCTGAGCTTGACTATTGTAAACAAACCTGAGCTTGACTATTGTAAACAAACCTGAGCTTGACTATTGTAAACAAACCTGAGCTTGACTATTGTAAACAAACCTGAGCTTGACTATTGTAAACAAACCTGAGCTTGACTACTGCAACATCACGTTGCAAGTGTCTACAAATGTATTGCGTTTATGTTAATATACATGTACTTGATAAATGACACTTGTGCAACATTTTGGTATCTGTTCTGGGAACGTTTCGCCAGCCAGTGGCTTCGTCAGTCCAATGCAGAAAAAGGTAGAAACGTTTGCAGAATAAAGACACCCGAATATTGCTGGGGTTTCTTCAAAACTTGTGTGATCTACACACACCACCTACTTCCACTAGTGACTTTGCCCACTGGTGACTCCGCCTGCCACTGCTCCACCTCATCTCTCATCAGTTTATAATGCCCATCACCGCGAGTATGCTGCAAGTGTGGCCACAATTGTGCATATGTCTCTGAATATACATATGTATATAATGCAGCCAGCATGGACATGTATATGAACCAATGTTCGTATTAGAGACTGCGTTGTAGCTTATACTCACCATATGAACTGCTCAGAACAGTGCTTCAGCAGCAATGTTGCAACACTGCAGGCGGGTCATCGCAACACCCGTGCCAACATTACAAACAATATCCTGAACTTTTGTCAAGATTGATGGACTGAACACAGACTCCAGGCTGAGGGACTGATTACCTCAAACTACTACTGCGCCTCTTTCTGCATTGGACTGAAGAAGCCACTGTATGACGAAACGTTTCCAGAATAAAGATACCCAAATGTTCCACAAGTGTCTCATTTATTAACTTGTAGGTTCTGTAAATCATTTATTCACAAGTTTCATTATTTCTCCCCTAATATTATTACTAATGCTAGACACACACACACACAAACACCCTTGTGGCTAAAGCTCTTGCTTCACGCACGGAGGGCCAGGGTTCAATTCCCGGCGGGGCGGAAACATTTCAAAGTGTTTCCTTACACACACACACACACACACATACATACAACAGGCCTAGTGTCTAATCGACATGTGCCTAGGACAAAATGGTAACACACCTCACTAAGGAATCTTTCAAGACTCTGTACACCATATACATCAGGCCCATACTGAGTATGGAAAGTGCAAAGGTTTGCAACAAGACTAGTCCCAGAGCTAAGGGGATTGTCCTACGAAGAAAGGTTAAGGGAAATCGGCCTGACGACACTAGAGGACAGGAGGGTTAGGGGAGACATGATAACGACATATAAAATACTGCGGGGAATAGATAAGGTGGACAGAGACAAGATGTTCCAGAGAGAAGACACAGAAACAAGGGGTCACAATTGGAAGTTGAAGACTCTTATGAGTCAAAGGGATGTTAGGAAGTATTTCTTCAGTCATAGAGTTGTCAGGAAGTGGAATAGCTTAGAAAGTGACGTAGTGGAGGTAGGAACCATACATAGTTTTAAGACGAGGTTTGATAAAGCTCATGGAGCAGTGAGAGAGAGGACCTAGTAGCAATCAGTGAAGAGGCGGGGCCAGGAGCTATGACTCGACGCCTGCAACCACAACTAGGTGAGTACACACTCATTCTACATATTCCTTCATGGTACTTTTTTGGCTAACGTATCAACTTCACCATGAAGGAGTAATTCATGTGTGATGGAATCCTTAACAATTGTACATTAATTCCCTTTCCCCAGGATTCTTGACAGTGTGTATATGTGACTTCTGCAGTGACGGTGTTGTCATTCTGAGATGGCGGGGAGAGGGGTTGAGGCGAGGGAGAGGGGTTGAGGTGAGGGAGAGGGGTTGAGGCGAGGGAGAGAGGGTTGAGGCGAGGGAGAGGGGTTGAGGCGAGGGAGAGGGGTTGAGGTGAGGGAGAGGGGTTGAGGCGAGGGAGAGGGGTTGAGGCGAGGAGAGGGGTTGAGGCGAGGAGAGAGGGGTTGAGGCGAGGGAGAGGGTTGAGGCGAGGGAGAGGGGTTGAGGGAGGGAGAGGGGTTGAGGTGAGGGAGAGGGGTTGAGGCGAGGGAGAGGGGTTGAGGCGAGGGAGAGGGGTTGAGGCGAGGGAGAGGGGTTGAGGCGAGGGAGAGGGGTTGAGGTGAGGGAGAGGGGTTGAGGTGAGGGAGAGGGGTTGAGGCGAGGGAGAGGGGTTGAGGTGAGGGAGAAGAGCACACCTTGGTCTGCCAGACCACCCACCGTTCATGTTAATATATCATTTAAAAACAAAATTAAAACCCCCACACAAGACGACTCAAAGTGAAACTAAAGTAAAAAAAACTACTTTGTGAGCAACAGAATAAGCATGGCAACAAGACTCAACAGGACGACTGTCAACAAGCCAGGGTATGGGCGAGGTTTTGCAACCCATGGTGAGCCAAGTATCATGAAACTGGTACAAGATTCAGCGTCCGCTGTAGTAATGGGACCATAACAACAAATATTTGTTGGGTAAAAAGGACAATTGCAACTAATGTGACATTTTATTGTGGCAACGTTTCGCTCTCCAGGAGCTTTGTCAAGCCGTAACTTAACACCTTGACAAAGCTCCCGGAGAGCGAAACGTTGCCACAATGTCACATTAGTTACAATTATGTCCTTTTTACCTAACATATTGTCGGTAATTCTACAAACATTACAATTTTCTTTTAGCGATACCATCGGAAAGAGCGGACAGTCACACTTTGACCTACCCCCTCGGCTAGTCCTGAGATCCCTACAGGTACTCTCTTTGACCTACCCCCTCTGCTAGTCCTGAGATCCCTACAGGTACTCTCTTTGACCTACCCCCTCTGCTAGTCCTGAGATCCCTACAGGTACTCTCTTTGACCTACCCCCTCGGCTAGTCCTGAGATCCCTACAGGTACTCTCTCTTGACCTACCCCTCGGCTAGTCCTGAGATCCCAACAGGTACTCTTGACCTACCCTGGGCTAGTCCTGAGATCCCTACAGGTACTCTCTTTGACCTACCCCTTGGCTAGTCCTGAGATCCCTACAGGTACTCTCTTGACCTACCCCTCGGCCAGTCCTGAGATCCCTACAGGTACTCTCTTTGACCTACCCCTCGGCTAGTCCTGAGATCCCTACAGGTACTCTCTTTGACCTACCCCCTCGGCTAGTCCTGAGATCCCTACAGGTACTCTCTTTGACCTACCCCCTCGGCTAGGCCTGAGATCCCTACAGGTACTCTCTTTGACCTACCCCCTCGGCTAGTCCTGAGATCCCTACAGGTACTCTCTCTTTGACCTACCCCCTCGGCTAGTCCTGAGATCCCAACAGGTACTCTTTGACCTACCCCCTCGGCTAGTCCTGAGATCCCTACAGGTACTCTCTCTGACCTACCCCCTCGGCTAGTCCTGAGATCCCTACAGGTACTCTCTTTGACCTACCCCTCGGCCAGTCCTGAGATCCCTACAGGTACTCTCTTGACCTACCCCTCGGCTAGTCCTGAGATCCCTACAGGTACTCTCTTTGACCTACCCCCTCGGCTAGTCCTGAGATCCCTACAGGTACTCTCTTTGACCTACCCCCTCGGCTAGGCCTGAGATCCCTACAGGTACTCTCTTTGACCTACCCCCTCGGCTAGTCCTGAGATCCCTACAGGTACTCTCTTTGACCTACCCCCTCGGCTAGTCCTGAGATCTCTACAGGTACTCTCTTTGACCTACCCCCTCGGCTAGTCCTGAGATCCCTACAGGTACTCTCTTTGACCTACCCCCTCGGCTAGTCCTGAGATCCCTACAGGTACTCCTCTTTGACCTACCCCCTCGGCTAGTCCTGAGATCCTTACAGGTACTCTGGCAATGACAACAAACCACGAATTACGTTTAAATAACCAATACCTTCAACAGTATTCAAGACACCGTTCTCACGTTTCAGATGTCGTTCCCAGACCATGGAGTTGAACTTCTCCAGGCTGAGGGACTGACCACCTTAAATACTGTCTCCAAGGCTGATGGACTGATCACATCTATTTCACTACTACTGTTGCTGCCTTTGTATTTGACTGAAGAAGTCTACTGTGTAGGTGAAACGCTTCATTAATAAAGACACCAAACTTTTGCACATGCGTCTTAATAAGATATTTTGTACCATTTGCAAGAACAAAGTGCAATACAAGAATGTGTTTACAGTCGGGTGACTGTCACGAGCCAACAGAGGGGAGGGGAGGGGGGGAAGTTGGGGAGGAAGGTGGTCATGCTCGCCAGATGCTCAATCAAGAGAGGAGCATCTTAAAAGTTGTGTGAGATGGGGCAGAGACGTGAGGATGCATGCGGGGTACCCACCTGGGGGACAAAAGTGACCCAATTTGCGGGAAATGCTCTGCATAACAAGGGGCTTTCTATACAGTAGTATGTCACTGACGTCAGCTAGGCTTGTATACTTTGTACATATACCTGCAGATTATTATTATTATTATACCTCTATAGAGATGTACTAGCCAATGGTGAGGTGCCCTGCGCACCCCATCTCTCCCTCCTCTGCTTCCTTGTCTCCCTCCCATGTTCCTCACTAACATTTACTCCCTCACACACACTATGTACTAAGCACCATAATGTACACCTCAGTATAGCCTCAGCATGTAAATAAAAGTGCGTCACTCAGTCTTTTAGTTATTGATTACCAAGCATCACTGGTGGATCTCTGGCTTCAGGGGAGTGATGGCGAGTGTACGGCGGCACTGATAGTAGTCCCTAGATGGCTGCTGTCTATCAAGCTACTGACGGGGATAGCACGTCCCTAGATCGCTGGTGTATCAAGCTACTGACAGGAGGGTGGTACGTCCCTGGATAGCTGCTATTAAGCTACTGACAGGAGGGTGGTGCGGATTTGGCTGGTCAAGAGTGCCGACTACGCCTCCACCACATGCTGACCTCCCTCAAACACTCCCCCCCCCTACATGGCCTCAGAGTCGACTATCCATGACCCCCGTCCAGTCACGTGACCCACACACCAGCTAGGACCTAACCTCTGGCGAGTGACCACATGACAAGACTCTGGCCAGGACCCGTCCTGGCAATCCTACATGTACCTGATAAATTACGCACATGTACAACACTTTGATATCTTTATTGAGGAAACGTTTCGCCACTGTATGGCGATTTATCAACCTGTGTTCTCTGAACCATTTAGCCCCGTGGCTAACACGTAGGTCTGGAGTTTTTTGACTCTGACCGCGGGTTCTAGCCCCACCCGTGGTATGGTTTGTACCTGTATGTCCAGTAACAAGCGTCTTATTTACCAACTGTACATGAACGAGACACTTGTCCAACATCTGGGAACCTTTACTGGTAGCTTCACATTTACCTTAGGTTTATGTATCCTCAGACAAGTTAACTTAAATTCTAAAAAAAATCAAACTTGGAATGGTTGACGTTGAGCGAAATGTCAAATACTGACGTTTTAAAACAGGAAAAGATTGTCAATCGTGTGAACAAGGGGCCCAGTCCTCCAGAAAGCCCTAGAATTAAGGGGAAGGATATGGTTGAGGTATATCAATGGAAAATAGGAATAGTAAAGTGAACATAAGAAAGAAGGAACACTACATACCTTACCTTTGATATACCTTTGAAGAGTTTCGAGAGTATCTACTCTCTGAGCCCGGCCATGGGCCAGGCTCGTCTGGTGCTTGCCTGGTCAACCAGGCTGTTGCTGCTGGAGGCCCGCTGCCCCACATATCCATCACAGCCTGGTTGATCTGGCACCTGGTGAAGATATTTGTCCAGTTTCCTCTTGAAGGCTTCTACACTGGTTCCAGCCGTGTTTCGGATATCTTCTGGTAAGATGTTGAATAGTCTGGGACCCCGGATGTTAATACAGTGCTCCCGTATTGTCCCCACCGCACCCCTGCTCCTCACTGGGTTTATTTTACACTTTCCCATATCTCTCACTCCAGTATGTTGTTATGGCAGTGTGCAGATTTGGGACCAGGCCCTCAAGTACTTTCCATGTATATATTATCATGTATCTCTCTCTCCTCCGCTCCAATGAGTACATGTTCAAGACTTGAAGGCGTTCCCAATAATTTAGATGTTTCAATGGCTCAATGTGAGCCGTAAACGATCTCTGGATTTGTTCCAGCTCTGCTATTTCTCCTGCCCTGAACGGGGCCGTCAGCACTGAGCAGTATTCTAAGTGAGGGAGCACTAGCGATTTGAATAGTGTCACCATCGGCATTATTTCCCTTGTTTTGAAAGTTCTCAATACCCACCCCGTCATCTTCCTGGCTGTTGTGATCTTTGTCTTGTTATGGTCTTTAAACGACAGATCAGCAGACATAATTATTCCCAAGTCCTTTACGTGTTCCTTTCGTTCTATGTGGTGACCCTCTTGCGTTTTGTATATAGTGTTCCTTTTGAGTTCTTCATTTTTCCATACCTAAGCAGCTGAAACTTATCACCATTGAACGTCATGTTGTTCTCCACTGCCCATTGGAAGACCCTGCTTATGTCCTCCTGTAATTTTTCAGTGTCCTCTACCGTAGTGACTTTCATGCTTATTTTAGTGTCATCTGCAAATGATGATACAAAAGTGTGCTGGGTGTTTTTATCTATGTCTGCTATGAGGATGAGAAACAGCAGAGGTGCCAGGACAGTGCCTTGGGGCACTGAGCTTTTGACCTTGCTGATGATGGATCTTGCCCTGTTCACTACTACTTTTTGTGTTCTTTGTGTTAGGAACTCAAAAATCCATCTGCCTACCTTCCCCGTAATGCCTATGGCCCTCATTTTGTGCGCTATCACTCCATGATCGCATTTGTCAAACGCCTTTGCAAAATCTGTGTAAATCACATCTGCGTTTTGGTCGTCCTCCAATGCCTCCGTAATTCTGTCATAATGGTTCAGCCTACTGGCCCATGCGAAGCAGGTCAAAGTCTCCCATCGGCTTAAGCCAATGCCCCGACCCAGCCAGGTCAGGTTACATTCACTTAAGGAAGGAGCACGGCATCTGACCTAGTAGCACAAGCTAGTCAGGACCAACTCACACCCACCCGCACCCATTCATATATTTATCTTGCCTATTTTTTAAAACTACACAACGTTTTAGCCTCTATAACTGTACTCGGGAGTTTGTTCCACTCATCCACAACTCTATTACCAAACCAATGCTTTCCTATATCCTTCCTTAATCTGAATTTATCCAACTTAAAGCCATTGCTGCGAGTCCTGTCAATACAAGATATTTTTAGCACGCTATTTACATCCCCTTTATTTATTCCTGTTTTCCATTTATACACCTCAATCATATCCCCCCTAACTCTACGCCTTTCTAGAGTGTGCAGATTCAGGGCCCTCAGTCTATCCTCATAGGGAAGATTTCTGATACATGAATGTAAATAACATGCTGGAAATATCTTACATTGGTTTCTTCAGTCCAATGAAGAAAAAGGTGGAATAAGAGGAGTTTGAGGTAATCAGTCCCTCAGCCTTGAATGGGTAGGACCCAGACTGGCGGTGGGTAGGAGGACCCAGACTGGCGGTGGGTAGGAGGACCCAGACTGGCGGTGGGTAGGAGGACCCAGACTGGCGGTGGGTAGGAGGACCCAGACTGGCGGTGGGTAGGAGGACCCAGACTGGCGGTGGGTAGGAGGACCCAGACTGGCGGTGGGTAGGAGGACCCAGACTGGCGGTGGGTAGGAGGACCCAGACTGGCGGTGGGTAGGAGGACCCAGACTGGCGGTGGGTAGGAGGACCCAGACTGGCGGTGGGTAGGAGGACCCAGACTGGCGGTGGGTAGGAGGACCCAGACTGGCGGTGGGTAGGAGGACCCAGACTGGCGGTGGGTAGGAGGACCCAGACTGGCGGTGGGTAGGAGGACCCAGACTGGCGGTGGGTAGGAGGACCCAGACTGGCGGTGGGTAGGAGGACCCAGACTGGCGGTGGGTAGGAGGACCCAGACTGGCGGTGGGTAGGAGGACCCAGACTGGCGGTGGGTAGGAGGACCCAGACTGGCGGTGGGTAGGAGGACCCAGACTGGCGGTGGGTAGGAGGACCCAGACTGGCGGTGGGTAGGAGGACCCAGACTGGCGGTGGGTAGGAGGACCCAGACTGGCGGTGGGTAGGAGGACCCAGACTGGCGGTGGGTAGGAGGACCCAGACTGGCGGTGGGTAGGAGGACCCAGACTGGCGGTGGGTAGGAGGACCCAGACTGGCGGTGGGTAGGAGGACCCAGACTGGCGGTGGGTAGGAGGACCCAGACTGGCGGTGGGTAGGAGGACCCAGACTGGCGGTGGGTAGGAGGACCCAGACTGGCGGTGGGTAGGAGGACCCAGACTGGCGGTGGGTAGGAGGACCCAGACTGGCGGTGGGTAGGGAGGACCCAGACTGGCGGTGGGTAGGAGGACCCAGACTGGCGGTGGGTAGGAGGACCCAGACTGGCGGTGGGTAGGAGGACCCAGACTGGCGGTGGGTAGGAGGACCCAGACTGGCGGTGGGTAGGAGGACCCAGACTGGCGGTGGGTAGGAGGACCCAGACTGGCGGTGGGTAGGAGGACCCAGACTGGCGGTGGGTAGGAGGACCCAGACTGGCGGTGGGTAGGAGGACCCAGACTGGCGGTGGGTAGGAGGACCCAGACTGGCGGTGGGTAGGAGGACCCAGACTGGCGGTGGGTAGGAGGACCCAGACTGGCGGTGGTAGGAGGACCCAGACTGGCGGTGGGTAGGAGGACCCAGACTGGCGGTGGGTAGGAGGACCCAGACTGGCGGTGGGTAGGAGGACCCAGACTGGCGGTGGGTAGGAGGACCCAGACTGGCGGTGGGTAGGAGGACCCAGACTGGCGGTGGGTAGGAGTCATGGTATGGCAGGGGCAGGGGAGCTGGCTGGCAGGAGAGTGAAAGGTGGTATGCAGTATGACAGTCATAAGTGAACCAGACGCCACAAAAGTTACAAAGTAATCAAAGAAGAAACTCTTCAAAGAACAAATACTGAAGAACACCAACTCCCATCTCACTATTTTCACAACAATTCCTGTAGACCTTCACGAGACAACGAAATCCAAATAGGTAAAATTGGTCAATTAGCAAGAACTCTTTTAAAATTAAGGCCTTTCTAAAATTTTCTCTTACATGTTTAAAGATATATTTTTTTTTCATTTATGTTAATATAAAAATTAATAATTTTGTATTAAAAGAACCTTAGAAAACTTACCTGACCTTATTATAACAAGCTCAATTTAATTTAGCCAAATCCAACTAAATATATTTTAGATAATTTTACAATAATTTAATAATAAACAATGAATTTTTTTTTCGTTAAGTTCGGAATTATTTATGCGAAATTATTGCATAAACAAATTTTCGTTTTCGCTTGCCTTGTTCGGCAAGAAGAATATTGCTGTTTTATCCAATATTGCAAGTTTTACCTATTCGGCACGACATTACACAATCTTAAAAAGCCATGTGGAAACTGAAATTTTTAGGCTAAGATCTTTCACACTGGTGCGTTGTCAGGAGCTATGCAATGTTGCATAGCTAGTAATACAAAAAGATGTAATCAGTCCACCAACCTTGGAGAAAAAGTATTTGAGGTGGTCAGTCCCTCAGGTCCTGGCTGAGGGACTCACCACCTCGAATACTTTTTTCTCCAGGGATGATGGACTGATTACATCTTTATTTCATTACCACTGCCGCCTTTGTATTTGACTGAAGAAGGCTACTGTTTAGCAGAAACTTTTCATCAATAAAGAAGCACAAGTGTTGCAGTTAATCTCCACACTGTGTAGTCACTCGTGGCGAATACTTTCCTCTAATATATATCCTCAACTGACAAAAGTCTATTTTTCCACATAATCTATTTTAACAAGACTCTTGATAGTCCTCCCCCCCCCACACAAATACATGACTTCAAATACCAGCGCGCATGGTACTGAAGGTCGGTAGGGGATCAAGAACTGGCCAGCAGAGTTCACAGAGTGAAGTCAGAATGTCAAGTTGCACTCCAGAAGGATCACTTTCAGGATCCTGCTTGTTCATAATCCACATTTAGGATTTTACATAAAACACTAACATGTTGACATATACTTAAGCGCGTTAAGACATTATCACAGATTAAGGCATTATAATTTATATATCCAGCACATACATTATTTATATATATTATAGCTCACACACACACCATACATGTAACACACACATACGTCCATATATAAATTAACAGATGCGTGATCAAGAGGAGGATGGGAGAGGGGAGAGTAGAGGAGGGAGAGTAGAGGAGGGGAGAGTAGAGGAGGGGAGAGTAGAGGAGGGGAGAGTAGAGGTGGGCGCGCACAGCTTTAAGGTGTACTGGGCCAGCAGGTGAAGGTGAATGTTGCATCAACTCGCGTCATCTATAACACTTACTCATTCATTCAAGTGACAAGATCACATTCAGTTGAGTCTCGTTGCTGCCTCACCTAACATTACGTAGTAATCACATCTGATAACAGGGAAGAGAAGCTAAAATTCATTAAATCAAGAGCCCGTTGGCAGCATCAAGGCTCCCACCCTCTCTCTAGAAAATTCAACTAGATGCAACACTAGGTACTAGGTAATCAACATGACCAATGACTTATTATAGCCAAATGTTAAAGAGCAAGTGCAGAAACATTTATATTCTTAAGGTTCATTTACAAAGCAGGAGTCCAAAACACTGACCCGTGTGTGCTAAATGACTTTAAAAATACACAAGTTGACACACTTAGGCAACATATGGGAATCATTAAGGAAACGTTTCGCCACACAGTGGCTTCTTCAGTCCAATACAAAGCAGAGGGGGGTAAGGAGAGGAGGAGTTTGACGTAATCAGTCCCTCAGCCTTGCAGTTGGTGTCTGAGGATTAAGACGCAGCTGCAACAGTTGGGTATCATTATTGATGAAACGTTTCGCCTACACAGTAGGCTTCTTCAGTCAAATACAGAGGCAGCAGTTGAAATCAAATAAAGATGATGTAATCAGTCCATCAATCTTGGAGAAACAGTATTTGAGGTGGTCAGTCCCTCAGTTGGTGATCTTCACACCAACTCCAAGGATCAGGGACTGATTACCTCATCTTTTGTATAAAGTTCTTCTGTCTTCCAATCATGTCCTGGAATTTGTATTGATAAAGCCACTGGAGGGCGAAACATCTACAATAAAGATACCCAGATGTTGCACATGTGTCTAATTTTCACCAGTATAATTGTAGCACCAATAATTGCACAACACTTAAGAACATAAGAAAGAAGGAACACTGCAGCAGGCCTACTGGCCCATGCGAGGCAGGTCCAAGTCTCCCACCGGCTTAAGCCAATGCCCCGACCCAGCCAGGTCAGGTTACATTCACTTAAGGAAGGAGCACGGCATCTGACCTAGTAGCACAAACTAGTCAAGTACAACTCACACCCACCCGCACCCACTCATATATTTATCTAGCCTATTTTTAAAACTACACAACGTTTTAGCCTCTATAACTGTACTCGGGAGTTTGTTCCACTCATAGACAACTCTATTACCAAACCAATGCTTTCCTATATCCTTCCTGAATCTGAATTTATCCAACTTAAAGCCATTGCTTCGAGTCCTGTCAATACTAGATATTTTTAGCACGCTATTTACATCCCCTTTATTTATTCCTGTTTTCCATTTATACACCTCAATCATATCCCCCCTAACTCTACGCCTTTCTAGAGAGTGCAGATTCAGGGCCCTCAGTCTATCCTCATAGGGAAGATTTCTGATACATGAGATCAACTTAGTCATCCTCCTTTGTACGTTTTCCAGAGCATTTATATCCATTCTGTAATACGGTGACCAAAACTGTGCAGCATAATCTAGATGAGGCCTAACCAAGGATATATAGAGTTGAAGAACAACCTGAGGACTCCTATTATTTATGCTTCTTGATATGAAGCCAAGGATTCTGTTCGCTTTATTGTGAACACTTATGCACTGCTGTCTTGGTTTTAGATTACTGCTAACCAGAACTCCTAAATCCTTTTCGCAATCAGTAGTATTAAGATCTACATTATTTAGTTTATATGTGGCATGGTTATTGTCCTGTCCAATATTTAGAACTTTGCATTTATCCGACCACTGCATCAGTCTATTCAAATCTTCCTGGAGTGCTCTAACGCACTTGACTAAGTAGGTAAGTGTTCACAGCCATAGAAATAATTAATTATGTAGAACAGGATGATAGTAAACTATGCACGATTAGGGTCACAAGTGACATAGATAAATTGAAACCTAACAAATCCCAAGGCCCTGATGAACTGTATGCAAGGGTTCTAAAGGAATGTAAAGAGGAGCTTAGCAAACCGTTGGCTAATCTTTTCAACATATCACTGCAAACTGGCATGGTGCCAGATAAGTGGAAAATGGCAAATGTAATACCTATTTTCAAAGCAGGTGACAGGTCCTTAGCTTCGAACTATAGACCAATAAGCCTAACCTCCATAGTAGGAAAATTTATGGAATCAATAATTGCCGAGGCAATTCGCAGCCATCTTGAAAAGCATAAATTAATCAACGAATCTCAGCACGGTTTTACAAAAGGGCGTTCCTGCCTTACAAATTTAATAACTTTTTTCACTAAGGTGTTTGAGGAGGTAGATCATGGTAATGAATATGATGTTGTGTATATGGACTTCAGTAAGGCTTTTGATAGAGTCCCACATCAGAGACTATTGAGGAAAATTAAGGCACACGGAATAGGAGAAATTTTTTCCTGGATAGAGGCATGGTTGACAAATAGGCAGCAGAGTTTTTGCATAAATGGAGAGAAATCAGAGTGGGGAAGCGTCACGAGCGGTGTTCCACAGGGGTCGGTATTGGGCCCCTTGTTGTTCACAATCTACATAAACGACATAGATGAGGGAATAAATAGCGACATAAGCAAGTTTGCCGATGACACCAAAATAGGCCGTCCAATTCATTCAAATGAGGACATTAGAGCACTCCAGGAAGATTTGAATAGACTGATGCAGTGGTCGGAGAAGTGGCAGATGCAGTTTAATATAGATAAATGCAAAGTTCTAAATATTGGACAGGACAATAACCATGCCACATATAAACTAAATAATATAGATCTTAATACTACTGATTGCGAAAAGGATTTAGGAGTTCTGGTTAGCAGTAATCTAAAACCAAGACAGCATAAAAATCTTTTAAAGAGTGATGAGACGGCAGATTACAAAGTTCATGGACCAGCACAACCAACATAACCCGAACCAGCATGGCTTTAGAGCGGGTCGATCATGCCTGTCACAGCTGATGAACCATTATGACAGAATTACGGAGGCACTGGAGGACGACCAAAACGCAGATGTGATTTACACAGATTTTGCAAAGGCGTTTGACAAATGCGATCATGGAGTGATAGCGCACAAAATGAGGGCCATAGGCATTACGGGGAAGGTAGGCAGATGGATTTTTGAGTTCCTAACACAAAGAACACAAAAAGTAGTAGTGAACAGGGCAAGATCCAGCATCAGCGAGGTCAAAAGCTCAGTGCCCCAAGGCACTGTCCTGGCACCTCTGCTGTTTCTCATCCTCATAGCAGACATAGATAAAAACACCCAGCACACTTTTGTATCATCATTTGCAGATGACACTAAAATAAGCATGAAAGTCACTACGGTAGAGGACACTGAAAAATTACAGGAGGACATAAGCAGGGTCTTCCAATGGGCAGTGGAGAACATGACTTTCAATGGTGATAAGTTTCAGCTGCTTAGGTATGGAAAAAATGAAGAACTCAAAAGGAACACTATATACAAAACGCAAGAGGGTCACCACATAGAACGAAAGGAACACGTAAAGGACTTGGGAATAATTATGTCTGCTGATCTGTCGTTTAAAGACCATAACAAGACAAAGATCACAACAGCCAGGAAGATGACGGGGTGGGTATTGAGAACTTTCAAAACTAGGGAAATAATGCCGATGGTGACACTATTCAAATCGCTAGTGCTCCCTCACTTAGAATACTGCTCAGTGCTGACGGCCCCGTTCAGGGCAGGAGAAATAGCAGAGCTGGAACAAATCCAGAGATCGTTTACGGCTCACATTGAGCCATTGAAACATCTAAATTATTGGGAACGCCTTCAAGTCTTGAACATGTACTCATTGGAGCGGAGGAGAGAGAGATACATAATAATATATACATGGAAAGTACTTGAGGGCCTGGTCCCAAATCTGCACACTGCCATAACAACATACTGGAGTGAGAGATATGGGAGAAAGTGTAAAATAAACCCAGTGAGGAGCAGGGGTGCGGTGGGGACAATACGGGAGCACTGTATTAACATCCGGGGTCCCAGACTATTCAACATCTTACCAGAAGATATCAGAAACATGGCTGGAACCAGTGTAGAAGCCTTCAAGAGGAAACTGGACAAATATCTTCACCAGGTGCCAGATCAACCAGGCTGTGATGGATATGTGGGGCAGCGGGCCTCCAGCAGCAACAGCCTGGTTGACCAGGCAAGCACCAGACGAGCCTGGCCCATGGCCGGGCTCAGAGAGTAGATACTCTCGAAACTCTTCAAAGGTATATCAAAGGTAGTGCATAAGTGTTCGCAATAAAGCGAACAGAATCCTTGGCTTCATATCAAGAAGCATAAATAATAGGAGTCCTCAGATTGTTCTTCAACTCTATATATCCTTGGTTAGGCCTCATCTAGATTATGCTGCACAGTTTTGGTCACCGTATTACAGAATGGATATAAATGCTCTGGAAAACGTACAAAGGAGGATGACTAAGTTGATCCCATGTATCAGAAATCTTCCCTATGAGGATAGACTGAGGGCCCTGAATCTGCACTCTCTAGAAAGGCGTAGAGTTAGGGGGGATATGATTGAGGTGTATAAATGGAAAACAGGAATAAAGGGGATGTAAATAGCGTGCTAAAAATATCTAGTATTGACAGGACTCGCAGCAATGGCTTTAAGTTGGATAAATTCAGATTCAGGAAGGATATAGGAAAGCATTGGTTTGGTAATAGAGTTGTCGATGAGTGGAACAAACTCCCGAGTACAGTTATAGAGGCTAAAACGTTGTGTAGTTTTAAAAATAGGCTAGATAAATATATGAGTGGGTGCGGGTGGGTGTGAGTTGTACTTGACTAGTTTGTGCTACTAGGTCAGATGCCGTGCTCCTTCCTTAAGTGAATGTAACCTGACCTGGCTGGGTCGGGGCATTGGCTTAAGCCGGTGGGAGACTTGGACCTGCCTCGCATGGGCCAGTAGGCCTGCTGCAGTGTTCTTTCTTTCTTATGTTCTTAACTAGTAGGTACGCAGTGGAACTAACTCTTCTCCAAGGTTGGTAGATTAATCACATTATTTTCACTTACTACTGTTGCTGCCTTTGTATTTGACTGAAGAAGTCTACTGTGTAGGTGAAACGTCTTATCAATAAAGACACCCAACTGTTGCAGCTGCGTCTTAATCACCAACTTGTCGGTATTTTATATTATTTTCAACAATACTGCTAAGGACTTTCTCATACATATCTCCCCACCCAAGAATATACTCCCCCCCCCCCCCGAGTGCATACACAGAGCCCGGAATCATACGTGCTGTGATAGGAACACCATATCACCGACCTACGAGGTATTGCATCACTATACCGTACCGTCATCTTTGTGCCCACACCTTCAATCTAGTTTCCTGATCCTCTCCTGATCAACCAACCGTTTGTAAGAGGCTCTCACGATCCAAGCAATCAGAGCTGCCCCCCTCGACTGGATCAAAACCAAAATACTGTTATGAATTAAACATGTAGAAAATCTGATAATTTGTATTTAAAGACATTCCGCCAACTATTGACTTTTCCAGTATAGTTGATAAACCAGACATGTTCAACAAGGTACCTTTATTAAGGAAACGCTTCGTCACACAATGGCTTCATCAGTCCTGTACAAAGAAGAATGGTGAAGATCGGAAGGCGTTTGAAGTGATCAGTCCCCCAGACTAGAGTCTATAATCAGACCAGCCACCTTGTCAGTTCTCTGAATCATGTATCTACTTTTTAGTATAGGGACAAACTTTAAAGTGCACAGGGGTGCGATAATCACTCTAAACTACTATATATTTTGTGTTCGACAATATTTGTGGTTGCACTAGAGGAATCTTCGCTCCCATGCCTTACCTTTGAAGAGTTTCCAGAGTTTCTCTACTCTGAGCCCGGCCATGGGCCATGCCTACTGCGGGGGTCTAAAGTCTTTATACTTTGAAAAAAGTTCTCATAATACCTCCCAATGCCCAGACGGTGCATGACCCCAACAAGTTTAGCGCTTCCCCGTCACTATAATAACCTGAGGAGTGGCGGGCAGGCCAGGTAGCTAGAGGAAGGGGCTGACACAGTGATCCAGTTCACGAGGGCTCCATATTGTAGTGGTAATAGTGGCGGTAGTAGCACTGCTCATACCACCACAGCTCACACCCACCACTCCCCTCAACTAGTTTTCATATAGTTAAATGCCTCAGAGAACAGACAGGTTGATAAATTAGTCACATGTGCAATATTTTGGTATCTTTACTGGGGAAACGTCTCACCACACAGTGGCTTCATCAGTCACAGAAGAATGGTAAAGATCAGAAGGAGTTTGAGGTATCAGTCCCTCAAGCCTGGAGTCGATGTACATCGACTTAGGGACTGATTACCTCAAACTCCTCCTGATCTTCACCATTCTTTGTACATGACCGATGAAGCCACTGTGGCGAAACGTTTCCCCAATAAAGATTGGCAAGTGTTGAACATGTGTGTAATTTATCAACAATTCTCATACATGGGAGCCGCTGAGAGAGAGGTGCTGGGAGGGGCGCCCCTGCCACATCCTCACTCCTCATCGATCGCGCTGTTGCCACACCTCCGCCAACATCATTTCGGATGCCGTCCAGGTTACTCTGGTGGTGGGGGTATGGGGCAGGAAGCGAGGATGGGAGGGGCTAGAGGTGAGGCAGGGGGCGGGGCTGATGAATGAGCCAGGGGCGGGGCTAGGGGAAGAAAAGGAGAGGCAGGGGGCGGGGCGAGACACGTACAAGAATGGTATACAATACCGACAGTATGAAATAAAGACATGTGCAACATCTGGGTATCTTTATTGTAGATGTTTCGCCATCCAGTGGCTTTATCAATACAAATTCTAGGACATTATATGAAGACAGTAGAACTATATACAAAAGACGAGGTTATCAGTGCCTCGGCCTTGGAGTGGTGTGAAGAGCACCGAAGTCGTTGAGTTACTGGAGCAGAGGTAAGGAGGCTGGCGCTATATACACGTCAGGTGGAAGGACGGTAGCAGACGAGGGCATAGTCACTGGTAGTGGGATTCCAGTGAGTAGGTCACACCAAAGAGATGGGTAGTTGTAGTAGAGATGTCGTTGACGTGAAGAAGGTTATGTACAGGTCCTCTTTATTTCATACTGTCGGTATTGTATACCATTCTTGTACAACTTGTCAGACATTGCAACATCATGGAATCTTGATTCTGAGGACCTGTACATAACCTTCTTCACGGCAACGACATCTACTACTACAACTAACCCATCTCTTTGGGTGTGACCTACTTCCACTGGGGAATCCCACCTACCAGTGACTATGCCCTCGTCTGCTACACGTCCCTTTCCACCTGACGTTAGTATATAAGCGCCAGCCTCCTTACCTCTGCTCCAGTAACTCAACGACTTCGGTGCTCTTCACACCACTCCAAGGCCGAGGCACTGATTACCTCATCTTTTGTATATAGTTCTACTGTCTTCACAAAGTGTCCTAGAATTTGTATTGATAAAGCCACTGGATGGCGAAACGTTTACAATAAAGATACCCAGATGTTGCACATGTGTCTTTATTTCACACGTATGGGTATGTTGATAAGACATGTGCAACAGTTAGGTATCTATTCCGAAACGTTTCGCCTACACAGCAGGCTTCTTCAGTCGAATACAGAGAAGTTTGTAGAAGCAGTAAAGATGTGAAACGGTCCGTCAACCTTGAAAACGTAAGTTTTGAGGAGGTCAGTCCCTCAGCCTGGAGAAGAGTTTCGTTCCATAGTCTGCTATTGCATACAATTTTCTTATTCACGTATGGGTATGTCATACAAGTTCACCATTTAAGAACATAAGAAAGAAGGAGTACTGCAGAAGGCCTACTGGCCCATGTCAGTAGGCCTACTGACATGTTACAAAAAAAAAATAAGAAAAAAAATACTCTTCACTATATGCATAATGCTAATTTAAGCCCACTAAAATAGGCTGAAAAGTACTGCTGATTAGGACACATGCAGCATTTTGGTACATAATGCTAAAACGTTTCCCAGTACAGTCAGTCTCCTTCAGCGGAACCCAACACTCAGGTGGTGGTGCTATGGTGGCTGTGGGTAGTGATGGACGCAACACTCAGGTGGTGATGCTATGGTGGCTGTGGGTAGTGATGGACCCAACACTCAGGTGGTGATGCTATGGTGGCTGTGGGTAGTGATGAACCCAACACTCAGGTGGTGGTGCTATGGTGGCTGTGGGTAGTGATGGACCCAACACTCAGGTGGTGGTGCTATGGTGGCTGTGGGTAGTGATGGACCCAACACTCAGGTGGTGGTGCTATGGTGGCTGTGGGTAGTGATGGACCCAACACTCAGGTGGTGATGCTATGGTGGCTGTGGGTAGTGATGGACCCAACACTCAGGTGGTGATGCTATGGTGGCTGTGGGTAGTGATGGACCCAACACTCAGGTGGTGATGCTATGGTGGCTGTGGGTAGTGATGGACCCAACACTCAGGTGGTGATGCTATGGTGGCTGTGGGTAGTGACGGTAGCAAGTCAAATTATTTCGAAGTAGCAGCAGCAGTTGTGTGACTGTAAATTGTCAGTGGGCGCGAAACGTCGTGGTAAAGCTCCCGTCTCACGTGTGTGTATTGTTTCAGTCACGGTATTGTCCCTTCTTGTTCTTTAAGTGGCATCAATAATAATGTGATTCATTAGTAGGTCGCCCTTGGAAGAATAAACACATAAGCAGTATAATGTGATCCTTTATTGACAACGTTTCGCCCACGCAGTGGGCTTTATCGAGTCACAGACAGATCTACCTGGAAAATGAGCAACATGGAGATATATATAGGGTACAGTCAGGTGGAGAATGCTGGGTCAGGTGGAGAAAGCTGCATGTGACAGTCTTAAAAGTAGTGTGATAGTTAAAAACATTGTGTGACTTAAAGGACCTGCAGTGTACCATTCTTGAGTTCTAGGTGGGATAGCGTTGAAGAAGTTTCTTGGCAATAGGTTCAGCTATGTTGTAGAAGCCGTTGTTCTGGTTGAAGTTGTTGGATATACAGATGAGTGATGATTCCAGGATTCTTCGGTATTGAGTGTTGTCTTCTCTGGCGATGAGTCTTGCGTTTCTGTAGTTGATTAAATGGTTGTGTAAATTTCGGTGTTGAACACAGGCATTTCTTAGTGCCGTCCTTGCGAACCTATATATGGAACATTTGGAAGCCGAGCGATTTTCCACTATTATTCCCTCTTCTGTCACCTGGCTTCGTTATGTTGACGACATTCTCATCATAACTCCCAGACGCTTCAACGTTCAAGCTCTCCAACACGAACTCAACCAGGTTGAGCCATCAATCCAGTTTACACAAGAAGAAGAAGTCGACAACACTCTTCCTTTCCTTGATGTTCTTCTCTGCAAAGCTGACCATGAACTTCGTTTTAAAGTCTATCGAAAACCTACCAATCAACACGATCTTCTCCACTTCTACTGTCACCACGACACCAAAATTAAACGCGGTGTAATTATAGGCGTTTTCCTGCGCGCACTCAGAATCTGCAGCAGTGAGTTCCTTGAAGAAGAATGCTCCCTCATTGAACAAGTTTTTTCCAAACTTCACTATCCTCGTCACTTCATTAGAGACTGCAGACGACGGGCATTAAACATCTTCAACACACCCAGAGAAGACACTGCTGAGAAGAGATACATAGTCCTTCCCACCAACTCCATTTCCAAACAAGTTTCCAACATTTTTTCTAAGACCTCCTTCCGAGTATCCACCTCCACATCCACCACCATCAAGGACATTACCAGTAACAGACAGGAAAAGCTTCAATCCACGGCAGGGGTATACACAATCCCTTGTAATGGCTGCAGCAAATTATACGTTGGCGAAACATCCAGAGACCTACAAACACGCATTTCAGAACACCAGTACGCAGGCAGATCTGACGACTCAAGAAATGCCTGTGTTCAACACCGAAATTTACACAACCATTTAATCAACTACAGAAACGCAAGACTCATCGCCAGAGAAGACAACACGCAATACCGAAGAATCCTAGAATCATCACTCATCTGTATATCCAACAACTTCAACCAGAACAACGGCTTCTACAACATAGCTGAACCTATTGCCAAGAAACTTCTTCAACGCTATCCCACCTAGAACTCAAGAATGGTACACTGCAGGTCCTTTAAGTCACACAATGTTTTTAACTATCACACTACTTTTAAGACTGTCACATGCAGCTTTCTCCACCTGACCCAGCATTCTCCACCTGACTGTACCCTATATATATCTCCATGTTGCTCATTTTCCAGGTAGATCTGTCTGTGACTCGATAAAGCCCACTGCGTGGGCGAAACGTTGTCAATAAAGGATCACATTATACTGCTTATGTGTTTATTTTTTCCATTGTGTCGGTATTTTATACCAATTATTTCCACATAAGCAGTATAATGTGATCCTTTATTGACAACGTTTCGCCCACGCAGTGGGCTTTATCAAGTCCCAGACAGATCTATCTGGATAACAGAAACATGAGTATTTATAGGATTTAGTCAGGTGGAGAATGCTGCCTGTGACAGTCTTTAATGTAGTGTGATAGTTAAAACCTTGGGTAACAAAAAGAGATTGGACAAGAAATGCATGTGTTCAACACCGAAATTCACAACCATTTAATCAATGAAGGAATTGCAAGTGACATGAATAAATTTGCTGATACAAAAATAGGCCGTATGATTCATTCTGAGGAGGATACCAGTGAACTAAAGGAGGATTTGGACAAATTAATGTCTTGGTCTGAAAAGTGGCAGATGAAGTTCAATGTGGACAAGTGTAAGGTACTAGTCCTTGGTAATGAAAATATCCCTCTAATTTATAAACTAGGTGAAGTTGAGCTTGATCATACAGAATGTGAAAAAGACTTGGGAGTCATGGTAAGCAGGAATCTAAACCCAAGACAACAGTGCCTAAGTGTGCGCAATAAGGCTAACAGATTACTAGGATTTATTTCAAGAAGTATAAGCAATAGAAGTCCAAAAGTTATTTTACAGCTCTATACATCACTAGTGAGACCTCATTTGGATTATGCAGCTCAGTTTTGGTCTCCTTACTACAGGATGGATATAGATTCATTGGAGAACATACAAAGAAGAATGACTAAAATGATTTACAGTATAAGAAATCTCCCGTATGAAGATAGAGCGTTGAATCTCCACTCTCTGGAGAGACGTAGAATGAGGGAGATATCATCGAGGTGTACAAGTGGATGATGGGCATAAACAAAGGAGATATTAATAAAATACTGAGGATATCGAACCAAGTAAGAACCAGAAATAACGGATTTAAATTGGATAAATTTAGATTTAGAAAGGACATAGGCAAGTACTGGTTTTCGAACAGAGTTGTAGATGCGTGGAACAATCTTCCGAGTACTGTGATAGAGGCTAGGACCTTGGGTGGCTTTAAAAAGAGATTGGACAAATATATGAGTGGGAGGGGCTGGGTTTGATTGGTGTCGTGAGTACGGGAGTAAATTCTTAGGTAGTGGTGGTTTTGATAAGGACCTGCCTTATATGGGCCAGTAGGCCTTCTGCAGTGTTCCTACATTCTTATGTTCTTATGTACAGAAACGTAAGACTCATCGCCAGAGAAGACAACACTCAATACCGAAGAATCCTGGAATCATCACTTAACTGTATTATCAACAACTTCAACCAGAGCAACGGCTTCTACAACATAGGTGAACCTATTGCCAAGAAACTTCATCACTATCCCACATAGAACTTAAGAATGGAACACTGCAGAAGGTCTACCCATATACTTGTCCAATCTCTTTTTAAAGTTACCCAAGGTTTTAACTATCACACTACATTAAAGACTGTCACAGGCAGCATTCTCCACCTGACTAAATCCTAAAATACTCATGTTTCTGTTATCCAGGTAGATCTGTCTGTGACTTGATAAAGCCCACTGCGTGGGCGAAACGTTGTCAATAAAGGATCACATTATACTGCTTATGTGTTTATTCTTCCATTGTGTCGGAATTTTATACCATTTATTTCCATTCCCATGTGTTGCATAAGTGTCTCAATCTTCAACTTGTCGGTTTTAAACCATTTAGCACATGGGAATCTTTCTTGAAGAAACGTTTGCCCACACAGTGGCTTCATCAGTCCAATACAAAGCAGGAAGGTATAAGGAGAGCAGTTTGAGGTAATCAGTCCCTCGGCCTGAAATCGATGTGTTCAGTTCATCACTCTTGTAGGAGGTACCCATATAAGCCACTTCTTCGCCCATATGCTGTATTATCAGGAGTGATTACATCGACTCCAGGTTGAGGGACTGATTACCTCAAACTCTTCCTGATCTTCACCATTCTTCTTTGTATAGGACTGAAGTCACTTAAGATACCCAAGAGTTGTACATGTAATTTATCAACTTGTCGGCTCTCTGAACCACTGTCTGTATTCTTATCCACGAGCACAGTGCCTCCCTGGATGTTCTTATCCACGAGCACAGTGCCTCCCTGGACGTTCTTATCCACGAGCACAGTGCCTCCCTGGACGTTCTTATCCACGAGCACAGTGCCTCCCTGGACGTTCTTATCCACGAGCACAGTGCCTCCCTGGACGTTCTTATCCACGAGCACAGTGCCTCCTGGACGTTCTTATCCACGAGCACAGTGCCTCCCTGGATGTTCTTATCCACGAGCACAGTGCCTCCCTGATGTTCTTATCCACGAGCACAGTGCCTCCCTGGAGTTCTTATCCACGAGCACAGTGCCTCCCTGATCGTTCTTATCCACGAGCACAGTGCCTCCCTGGATGTTCTTATCCACGAGCACAGTGCCTCCTGGATGTTCTTATCCACGAGCACAGTGCCTCCTGGATGTTCTTATCCACGAGCACAGTGCCTCCTGGATGTTCTTATCCACGAGCACAGTGCCTCCTGGATGTTCTTATCCACGAGCACAGTGCCTCCCTGGATGTTCTTATCCACGAGCACAGTGCCTCCCTGGATGTTCTTATCCACGAGCACAGTGCCTCCCTGGATGTTCTTATCCACGAGCACAGTGCCTCCCTGGATGTTCTTATCCACGAGCACAGTGCCTCCCTGGATGTTCTTATCCACGAGCACAGTGCCTCCCTGGATGTTCTTATCCACGAGCACAGTGCCTCCCTGGATGTTCTTATCCACGAGCACAGTGCTCCCTGGATGTTCTTATCCACGAGCACAGTGCCTCCCTGGATGTTCTTATCCACGAGCACAGTGCCTCCCTGGATGTTCTTATCCACGAGCACAGTGCCTCCCTGGATGTTCTTATCCACGAGCACAGTGCCTCCCTGGATGTTCTTATCCACGAGCACAGTGCCTCCCTGGATGTTCTTATCCACGAGCACAGTGCCTCCTGATGTTCTTATCCACGAGCACAGTGCCTCCTGGATGTTCTTATCCACGAGCACAGTGCCTCCCTGGATGTTCTTATCCACGAGCACAGTGCCTCCTGGATGTTCTTATCCACAGAGCACAGTGCCTCCCTGATGTTCTATCCACGAGCACAGTGCCTCCGATGTTCTATCCACGAGCACAGTGCCTCCCGATGTTCTTATCCACGAGCACAGTGCATCCCTGGATGTTCTTATCCACGAGCACAGTGCCTCCCTGGATGGTTGCAATCTACCAATCAGGTGACTGAAGACAATGTGCATACACAACGTACACACTGTTCAGAACTAGTAAATGAACAATACTCCTCACCGCCACTTAACCAATCAACCCCCCCACTCCACCTTGACAACCAACATCCACTACAACCATCCCATCCCAATACCAACAATTCCTACTATACATGCTGACAACCTCACACCCTTCCCTCCCTACACTACCATCATCACCCTCCGGCAACCACCACCATCACCCTCCGGCAACCACCACCATCACCCTCCGGCAACCACCACCATCACCCTCCGGCAACCACCACCATCCCTCCGGCAACCACCACCATCACCCTCCGGCAACCACCACCATCACCCTCCGGCAACCACCACCATCACCCTCCGGCAACCACCACCATCACCCTCCGGCAACCACCACCATCACCCTCCGGCAACCACCACCATCACCCTCCGGCAACCACCACCATCACCCTCCGGCAACCACCACCATCACCCTCCGGCAACCACCACCATCACCCTCCGGCAACCACCACCATCACCCTCCGGCAACCACCACCATCACCCTCCGGCAACCACCACCATCACCCTCCGGCAACCACCACCATCACCCTCCGGCAACCACCACCATCACCCTCCGGCAACCACCACCATCACCCTCCGGCAACCACCACCATCACCCTCCGGAAACCACCATCATCACCCTCCGGAACCACCACCACCTGACCACCATCATCACCTCCGGAAACCACCATCATCACCCTCCGGAAACCACCATCATCACCCTCCGGAAACCACCATCATCACCCTCCGGAAACCACCATCATCACCCTCCGGCAACCACCATCACCACCCTCCGGCAACCACCATCACCACCCTCCGGCAACCACCATCACCACCCTCCGGCAACCACCATCACCACCCTCCGGCAACCACCATCACCACTCGGCAACCACCATCACCACCCTCCGGCAACCACCATCACCACCCTCCGGCAACCACCATCACCACCCTCCGGCAACCACCATCACCACCCTCCGGCAACCACCATCACCACCCTCCGGCAACCACCATCACCACCCTCCGGCAACCACCATCACCACCCTCCGGCAACCACCATCATCACCATCATAGCTCCTTTGCATAAGGGAGGTAGTAGAGCACTAGCTAAAAATTACAGACCAGTAGCCCTCACTTCTCACATCATAAAAATCTTTGAAAGAGTGATGAGACGGCAGATTACAAAGTTCATGGACCAGCACAACCAACATAACCCGAACCAGCATGGCTTTAGAGCGGGTCGATCATGCCTGTCACAGCTGCTGAACCATTATGACAGAATTACGGAGGCATTGGAGGACGACCAAAACGCAGATGTGATTTACACAGATTTTGCAAAGGCGTTTGACAAATGCGATCATGGAGTGATAGCGCACAAAATGAGGGCCATAGGCATTACGGGAAGGTAGGCAGATGGATTTTTGAGTTCCTAACACAAAGAACACAAAAAGTAGTAGTGAACAGGGCAAGATCCAGCATCAGCGAGGTCAAAAGCTCAGTGCCCCAAGGCACTGTCCTGGCGCCTCTGCTGTTTCTCATCCTCATAGCAGACATAGATAAAAACACCCAGCACACTTTTGTATCATCATTTGCAGATGACACTAAAATAAGCATGAAAGTCACTACGGTAGAGGACACTGAAAAATTACAGGAGGACATAAGAGGTCTTCCCAAGGCGTGGAGAAAACATGACGTTCAATGGTGATAGTTCAGCTGCTTAGGATGGAAAAATGAAGAACTCAAAAGGAACACTATATACAAAACGCAAGAGGGTCACCACATAGAACGAAAGGAACACGTAAAGGACTTGGGAATAATTATGTCTGCTGATCTGTCGTTTAAAGACCATAACAAGACAAAGATCACAACAGCCAGGAAGATGACGGGGTGGGTATTGAGAACTTTCAAAACAAGGGAAATAATGCCGATGGTGACACTATTCAAATCGCTAGTGCTCCCTCACTTAGAATACTGCTCAGTGCTGACGGCCCCGTTCAGGGCAGGAGAAATAGCAGAGCTGGAACAAATCCAGAGATCGTTTACGGCTCACATTGAGCCATTGAAACATCTAAATTATTGGGAACGCCTTCAAGTCTTGAACATGTACTCATTGGAGCGGAGGAGAGAGAGATACATGATAATATATACATGGAAAGTACTTGAGGGCCTGGTCCCAAATCTGCACACTGCCATAACAACATACTGGAGTGAGAGATATGGGAGAAAGTGTAAAATAAACCCAGTGAGGAGCAGGGGTGCGGTGGGGACAATACGGGAGCACTGTATTAACATCCGGGGTCCCAGACTATTCAACATCTTACCAGAAGATATCCGAAACACGGCTGGAACCAGTGTAGAAGCCTTCAAGAGGAAACTGGACAAATATCTTCACCAGGTGCCAGATCAACCAGGCTGTGATGGATATGTGGGGCAGCGGGCCTCCAGCAGCAACAGCCTGGTTGACCAGGCAAGCACCAGACGAGCCTGGCCCATGGCCGGGCTCAGAGAGTAGATACTCTCGAAACTCTTCAAAGGTATATCACCCTCCGGCAACCACCATCACCACCCTCCGGCAACCACCATCATCACCCTCCGGCAACCATCATCACCCTCCGGCAACCACCATCATCACCTCCGGCAACCACCATCATCACCCTCCGGCAACCACCATCATCACCCTCCGGCAACCACCATCATCACCCTCCGGCAACCACCATCATCACCCTCCGGCAACCACCATCATCACCCTCCGGCAACCACCATCATCACCCTCCGGCAACCACCATCATCACCCTCCGGCAACCACCATCATCACCTCCGGCAACCACCATCATCACCCTCCGGCAACCACCATCATCACCCTCCGGCAACCACCATCATCACCCTCCGGCAACCACCATCATCACCCTCCGGCAACCACCATCATCACCCTCCGGCAACCACCATCACCACCCTCCGGCAACCACCATTATCACCCTCCGGCAACCTCTATCACCCTCCGGCAACCTCTATCACCCTACAATCAACCATTATCACCCTACAATCAACCATTACCACCCTACAATCAACCATTACCACCCTACAATCAACCATTACCACCCTACAATCAACCATTATCACCCTACAATCAACCATTACACCACTCACTTACATCATAATCAACCGTTACCACCCTACAATCAACCGTTACCACCCTACAATCAACCATTACCACCCTACAATCAACCATTATCACCCTACAATCAACCATTATCACCCTACAATCAACCATTACCACCCTACAATCAACCATTACCACCCTACAATCAACCATTATCACCCTACAATCAACCATTATCACCCTACAATCAACCATTATCACCCTACAATCAACCATTATCACCCTACAATCAACCATTACCACCCTACAATAAACCATTATCACCCTACAATCAACCATTACCACACTACAATCAACCATCACCACCCTACAATCAACCATTACCCTACAATCAACATTTACCACCCTACAATCAACATTTACCACCCTACAATCAACATTTACCACCCTACAATCAACATTTACCACCCTACAATCAACCATTATCACCCTACAATCAACCATTATCACCCTACAATCAACCATTACCACCCTACAATCAACCATTACCACCCTACAATCAACCATTACCACCCTACAATCAACCATTACCCTACAATCAACCATTACCACCCTACAATCAACCATTACCCTACAATCAACCATTACCACCCTACAATCAACCATTATTACCCTACAATCAACCATTACCACCCTACAATCAACCATTACCACCCTACAATCAACCATTATTACCCTACAATCAACCATTATCACCCTACAATCAACCATTACCACCTTACAATCAACCATTATTACCCTACAATCAACCATTACCACCCTACAATCACATTCCATTACTCACCATTCCCCTACAATCAACCATTATCACCTTACAATCAACCATTACTACCCTACAATCAACCATTACCACCCTACAATCAACCATTACCACCCTACAATCAAACATTACCACCCTACAATCAACCATTATCACACGGTTTCGTATGTATATTTCAAAAAGTTTCGCCTACGCAGTAGGCTTCTTCAGTTGAGTACAGAGAGTTTGCAGAAGCAGAGTAGAGATTTGAAGACGATGATAATCAGTCCCCATCATCGTTGAAGACGTAGTTCTGAGGTGGTGAGTCCCTCGGCCTGGAGAAGAGTTCAGCTCCATGGAGGTGAACTCTTCTTCAGGCTGAGGGACTCACCACCTCAAATACTATTTCTCCAAGGTTGGTGGACTGATTACATCTTTATTTCATACTACTGTTGCCTCTGTATCTGATCGTAGAAGTCTACTGTGTAGGCGAAAAGTTTCATCAATAAAGATACCAAAGTGTTGCACATGCGTCTCGATCTTCAACACTTAAATCTCTAAGATGGGGATTAAAGTGATCTCCCAGCATATATACGAGACATACACATCTCTACATATCCTGTCACAAGACTAGAAAATCCCAGCAGGTGGAGCTGGGGTTCTGGCCTTACCAGATGCGGGAAATTTGTTGGTGGCACCCAGGTAACACAGGACTAGACGCGGCCGCCTCCGCCAGAAGGACCAGACACAAGGAAGCACACCTGTGGCTGGCACTACCTTGCCAGACGCAAGGAAGCACACCTGTGGCTGGCACTACCTTGCCAGACGCAAGGAAGCACACCTGTGGCTGGCACTACCTTGCCAGACGCAAGGAAGCACACCTGTGGCTGGCACTACCTTGCCAGACGCAAGGAAGCACACCTGTGGCTGGCACTACCTTGCCAGACACAATGAAGCACACCTGTGGCTGGCACTACCTTGCCAGACACAATGAAGCACACCTGTGGCTGGCACTACCTTGCCACACCCATCACAACAAATATTCCACATTTTGAGGCATTTTATGCAGCCAACAACTTCTATTTTATACTTTTTTTTTTAAAAGTGTACTTTGGTATAATCAGGGAACACCTATTTAAAGTGTTCTTTTACGTAACATTGTGGGTAATTCTACCAACATTAATACAACGAGTAAAACGTTGAAGAAATTATCGGTTCATGTTATTTGTGGTCTTACTACGCTGTCAATCCTCGTTTCAAAACGTTACTTTTCTTAGGTATCTGAAGTCAAATTCATAACTTGACTAATAAGCTACAAATGAAGTACCAACTGAAACTGTTCACCCAAACAATGGCACTACGACCGTTCTGGATAACTGTCAAGTTACACTGTCAAATTGCGACTTGTCAATGGTGCAGACTTCAGTGCATTGTTCCAGCCACGGTACTGACTTCATTTTTTCCAAGACCAGTTACCTTACAAAATTCTATAAATATAAAAATATACTTAATTACAGGCAAATTAAAAGCTATGCCGCAGCATGTGTGGCAACTGGGTGGACGAACGTAACCAGGAAACATCTCTCAAATAACCCACTTACAGGAGACAGGAGCTTACGACGACGTTTCCGTCAGGACATTTACAAAGTCACACCAATAGAAAAGAGGTACCTTTGAAGAGTTTCGAGAGTTTAAGTACCCTGGGAGCCCGGCCAGTATATATGGCGGGACAAAGACGGGAACAAGCGAGGGAGAAGAGGAATTAGTGGTAGGTTGTGATAAATGGTTTTCAAAACCGACAAGTTGAAGATTGAGACGCTTATGAAACACATGGGAATCTTTATTAAGGAAACGTTTCGCCATACGGTGGCTTCATCAGTCCAATACAAAGCAGAGAGGGGTAAGGAGAGGAGTAGTTTGAGGTAATCAGTCCCTCAGCCTGGAATCGATGTGTTCAGTCCACCACTCTTGTAGGAAGTACAGCATATGGTGGAAGAAGTGGCTTGTATACTGTAGTCAGGTGAGTGGAAGCAGGAGGGCGGGGTCACAGTGGAACCATCCACTAGTGTAAGTAGGTCTTCGTCCAAAGGTAGATAGTTGAAGATATAGTGGTAGTATTGCGTATTGTTCCAGTCAAGGCAATGTGCCTTTTTCTTTCTATAAAACCAGGAAATTGAGATGTGTACAAGTGCCACTCGTGTAACTGTACGCCAACACTGACTTCCA
Source organism: Cherax destructor (assembly GCA_009830355.1). Classification (NCBI taxonomy): domain Eukaryota; kingdom Metazoa; phylum Arthropoda; class Malacostraca; order Decapoda; family Parastacidae; genus Cherax; species Cherax destructor. Next base: position 181,227 of record WNWK01002298.1, read on the forward strand.
AGTTTGAATACTGTATCTTACAATATCATGGATGTTAATATTGTAAGTTTCACATCTGCCCAGTAGCACCAGAAAGACAATTAACTAACTGTATAAATGTCAATCATTAAGGATTCAGGTGATTAACGCTCCACGACACGATCTCAGACAAGGGATAAACTGGTAATGAAATATCGAGAAACGAAGTCAGTGATCAAGAGAGGATGTCCACTTGTCCTGTACCAACTCTGCCTCAGTGAAAATTAGACACGTGCAACATCTGGGTATCTTTAATGTAGACGTTTCTCCAACGCCACTGGTTGCAGAAACTTCTACAACAGATACCCAGATGTTGTCAGTATCGTATACCATATTCATAAACAACTTGAGTGAAGTTATAGTTTGCTAAAAATGACTTTTCCAGGGCTGTGAAGTCAGCCCATAAAAACTCAGACTGGTAACCCAAGAATTGCTTCCAATTCCGCAGCTCTGGATTTTTTCTCTCACCAACTAAGTAGCGTTGTGGTGCTTTACAAGCACGGTGAAGATTACATTGTGCTACCCAAGTGGCTAGTTTATTGTGCACCTCATCCATCCTGTGCATGGTAATACACGAGTGTATGCATACACAAAAGGCCTAGAAACTACGCCTTAAAAATATTAACAAGAGTACATTTGGAGTTATATTTACAGTTCACTTATCCGTTATAAGCAAATTTAGGAAATTTGCTTAATATATGTGGTATTTTATTTTCATTAATAAGATATCTTGACATGCCACATAGGTTATTATACTATCTCTATATTCCTCAAGTGAACAACTCGCAGCACAGTTCAATATAGTGACCACTATTTGCATTTGGTCTGATCATCTGTGTGACAAAGTGCCAGGAGTACTTGTAACCAAGCCTGGTCAATGCATCAGTCAAGTCAGTTCACATTGCAAGCATTGTGATGAGTAGTAAAGAAGGATTCAACTTCTAAACGCTATACCTATGACTTTTTTGTGTGGGGGGGGGGGGCGGAATTCATGCTTCCATAGACTGGTCTGGGACCAGACTTTTCTGGTACTTCTGGTCTTGATGTTGCGACCCGCTGGTCCACATATCCATCACAGCCTGGTTGATCTACCATTTGTTAGGTAAAAGGACAAATGCAACTAATGTGACATTTTACTGTGGCAAAGTTTCGCTCTCCAGGAGCTTGACAAAGCTCCTGGAGAGCGAAACGTTGCCACAATAAAATGTCCCATTAGTTGCACTTGTGTCCTTTTACTTAACATCGACTGAAGAAGTCTAGTGTGAGGGCGAAACGTTTCAGAATAAAGACACCTAACTGTTGAATGTGCGTCTTACTTACGTATTCAAGAACGTGAACCCAGAGGCCGCCAGCTGAGGCGGGACCAGGTGCACAGACTCGACCCCTCCAACCACAACACAAACAGGAGAGTACAAATAGAGTACCGTACACCCAACCACCAGCATATCTATCCCTTAATCTCCCCTATACGGAAAAACCCCTACCCTAAACCACTTCCTCCCCTAATTCCAGGCTAACCTAGCCAATAATTCCCCATATCCACCCCTCGCGAGCCCCCCCCCCCAATCACCGACCCCTCTCCCCCACCACCTCAGCAGCGACACTCGCGCGCCAGCCAGTCAGCGAAACAATCAGTTACAGCAGCTGGTGGAACTTCCGGTGAGGGCGGGTAAGCGACAACAATAAAGGAACAACCTCGCTCTTCCCACCAACCAACCCCCTCACTCTCCCCACCAACCAACCCCCAGCACCAGACGAGCCTGGCCCATGGCCGGGCTCCGGGAGTACTTTGTGGAAACTCAAAGGAATATCAAAGGTAAGGTTGATCAGACCTTGATCCACCAGGAGGCTTGGCCAAGGAATGGGCTGCGGGGGCGTTGACCCCCGGAACACCCTTCAGGTAGTATCCATTACTCCGTCCTGTGACAAAACCCAACTTTGTTTCAGGAACCACCCCTTACCCTACCCTCCCTTACCCTACCCTTGAACAGCCCCAGGAAGACACGCCCGAAATTAACAAAGCAAGGCTTGGCAGAACTATTTAGACTAGAAATGCCAGAGGTATTAGCAGCACTGAGCTAGTAATAGAACCAACAAGAACTGACTTGTACACCTTCAGTCACCACTTGTGATCTGCAGGTGACCTCCAGTAAGCCTTCCACAGCATAAAGATGAACCACTTGATGTGCCACTAAGTTGTCTAATCCTTGTCCATGAGCGTTGCACACCACCACACAGCTGCATTTGGTGGGACAACATGGACCAACATAATACAATATAGCAAAATTTAAGAAATCTGGAAAAATTCCCATTACGTAAGCTAAATGAAGGGGAGGGTGTCGGGTTCTTAGCTTAGGGTAAGCGTCTCAGACCTCGCCACCACTGACGGAAGGGATCGAAACGTCAGTCAAGTCTTCAGTGTTCAGATCACGCTACTTTTCAGACGATCGAATTAACCAGGCCATGTGCTGGCGGCCGGCAGGCCCATAATGCTGTCACAACCCGGATTATTCGAACACCAGTAGAAATTGTCCAGCTCCTTGAAAACTTGTGTTCGTTCCGGCAATATTTCCGAGATCTGCTGGTAAGACGCTGAAGAGTCTTGGGGCCACGATATGGACAGTAACTGTACCCATTCCACCCCCGCTGTCGCTACGTTTACTGCATTTTGTGTATGGAAAAAAGTCAGATGCAACAAGAGGAAAACTATCCACAGGTGCACGAGTAGGTATGACAGCCTGGTAGGCCATGCACCACACGTCGATGAACCTAACTTAAACAGCATGAGAGTGTAGCCACCACTGCAAACTAGTAGCAGATGACCCACTGGGATGTTGGAAGGAACTTCTTAGCGTGGTAAATGTTTATTAGATGGGAAGGTGGGATGACCCACTGGGATGCTGGAAGGAACTTCTTAGCGTGGTAAATGTTTATTAGATGGGAAGGTGGGATGACCCACTGGGATGCTGGAAGGAACTTCTTAGCGTGGTAAATGTTTATTAGATGGGAAGTTGGGATGACCCACTGGGATGCTGGAAGGAACTTCTTAGCGTGGTAAATGTTTATTAGATGGGAAGGTTGGGATGACCCACTGGGATGCTGGAAGGAACTTCTTAGCGTGGTAAATGTTTATTAGATGGGAAGGTGGGATGACCCATGGGATGCTGAAGGAACTTCTTAGCGTGGTAAATGTTTATTAGATGGGAAGGTGGGATGACCCACTGGGATGCTGGAAGGAACTTCTTAGCGTGGTAAATGTTTATTAGATGGGAAGTTGGGATGACCCACTGGGATGCTGGAAGGAACTTCTTAGCGTGGTAAATGTTTATTAGATGGGAAGGTGGGATGACCCACTGGGATGCTGCAAGGAACTTCTTAGCGTGGTAAATGTTTATTAGATGGGAAGGTGGGATGACCCACTGGGATGCTGGAAGGAACTTCTTAGCGTGGTAAATGTTTATTAGATGGGAAGGTGGGATGACCCACTGGGATGCTGGAAGGAACTTCTTAGCGTGGTAAATGTTTATTAGATGGGAAGGTGGGATGACCCACTGGGATGCTGGAAGGAACTTCTTAGCGTGGTAAATGTTTATTAGATGGGAAGGTGGGATGACCCACTGGGATGCTGGAAGGAACTTCTTAGCGTGGTAAATGTTTATTAGATGGGAAGGTGGGATGACCCACTGGGATGCTGCAAGGAACTTCTTAGCGTGGTAAATGTTTATTAGATGGGAAGGTGGGATGACCCACTGGGATGCTGCAAGGAACTTCTTAGCGTGGTAAATGTTTATTAGATGGGAAGGTGGGATGACCCACTGGGATGCTGGAAGGAACTTCTTAGCGTGGTAAATGTTTATTAGATGGGAAGGTGGGATGAACCTTACAACACAATTCTGAGAGATGTGATTGAAGCTCAGGAATTAGTAGAATATCTCGAAAATAGAATCGACCTATACAAACAAGACAGACAAGTGGGTGTGGTTGGGCAAGAGTTGGACCTGCCTAGCATGGGACAATACACCAGACCCCTTCCGCTATCCCCCCCCCCACACACACACACACAAAACTCACCATTTTCAAGAGGTGTGTGTATATAAAGTTGGAGCAGGTTTACAAGTGGTAAGTAGCAGGTATGGGAAGCAAGGTGGAGGTTGGGACGCAGCTCACCACCACTGAAGGACTCAGACTACACCACCAGCCGTGGAGGTTGGGACGCAGCTCACCACCACTGAAGGACTCAGACTACACCACCAGCCGGGACTTCTGACGGGGGTTTCCCCCCAATCATGTTTTCATTCACAGCTTTGATATCGTCTGACGAGAATACTTACATCCAGATATAAAGGCTACCCTTTAAATTTAAGCCCTCGTTACAAAGTTCGTTTTTTCAATGCGTTTCAGTGAGTTTCCGTACAGGCTGAACCTTCCGAGGTGTTTATTACGTTGGTTTTACAAAATTACTTCTACCAGGTTAATTCCGATTAAGCTCAAGTCAACCTAAAACCGTGTAATATAACAAATAAAAATCGTACAATCACGTGGAAGCGCTAAACCCACGTTTAGTACGTGAAAAGAGAGGATATCGTAACTCACGCATCAAGGTCCCCCCTCCCCTCCTACGAAGAGAAGGTTAATCTCACTAACGAAGGCTGGGTAAACAAATACTACGTAGTTAATTAATTGGAAAAAACACGTAGTTGCAAGGACAAGAGCTCAGTACGAAGCCTAGTGAAATAGGTAAAACTAAATAGCTTTGATCAGTGCCCCGAAGAAAAACAAAAGAAACAGATTAACAAAAAGGAATGGTAGTAGAAGTAATTGTGAGATTTACTCGGCGTTTATAGCCATAAAAAAACGTGTAAAACACAATATAAAATTAAACGAAAGCACTGGTCAGGAGGGATAAGGGAGAAAGATGGGAATGAATGGAGACGGGTTCAGTAAATCTGAGGAGAGAGTAGAGTCGAAAAGTGTATAAAGAAAAAAAACAAACAGCCTTTGCTTTGAATATTAAAATACCGACGAGTTGATAAAGACACGCATGTCTTATCAGCCTCTATGTTTTGTTATGAATGTCAAGTTATAACAACAAAACTTCCCCGTAACACACACTGGCTACAGTGACTATTAGTATGTAGTGACAACACTAGCTTCTCTCACTAGTGACGTCGGTTCTCAGACATTTTTCTACAATTGACAAATTAGACATATATGCAACACTTGAGTATACTGTGGAAACGTTTCACCACACAGCGGCTTCATCAGTCCAATACATAGAAGAATAGTAAAGATCAGGAGGAGATTGATGTAATCAGTCCTCAGCCTGGAGTCTACGTAATCAAGATTGATGGACTGATCTTCACTATTCTTCACTGTATTGGACTCAAAGCCACTGTGTGGCGAAACGTTTCCCCAGTAAAGACTCCCCAAACATTTATCCACCACCAGTGATACCTGTGTACATTGGATCGTATCCTAGTATTACTCGCCTCACTAGTACGTGTCATGACTGTCTTATTTGGCATTAAATATATGGTATGGTGATACCAACAAGATATAGAAAACGAAAGACACTACGTAAAGATCAGGACTGAGGAAGCCACTAGTGGCAAGACGTTTCCTCTACCTGTACGTGTCTTCCCTTTGATATACCTTTGAAATACCTTTGAAGAGTTTCGAGAGTATCTACTCTCTGAGCCCGGCCATGGACCAGGCTCGTCTGGTGCTTGCCTGGTCAACCAGGCTGTTGCTGCTGGAGGCCCGCTGCCCCACATATCCATCACAGCCTGGTTGATCTGGCACCTGGTGAAGATATTTGTCCAGTTTCCTCTTGAAGGCTTCTACACTGGTTCCAGCCGTGTTTCGGATATCTTCTGGTAAGATGTTGAATAGTCTGGGACCCCGGATGTTAATACAGTGCTCCCGTATTGTCCCCACCGCACCCCTGCTCCTCACTGGGTTTATTTTACACTTTCTCCCATATCTCTCACTCCAGTATGTTGTTATGGCAGTGTGCAGATTTGGGACCAGGCCCTCAAGTACTTTCCATGTATATATTATCATGTATCTCTCTCTCCTCCGCTCCAATGAGTACATGTTCAAGACTTGAAGGCGTTCCCAATAATTTAGATGTTTCAATGGCTCAATGTGAGCCGTAAACGATCTCTGGATTTGTTCCAGCTCTGCTATTTCTCCTGCCCTGAACGGGGCCGTCAGCACTGAGCAGTATTCTAAGTGAGGGAGCACTAGCGATTTGAATAGTGTCACCATCGGCATTATTTCCCTTGTTTTGAAAGTTCTCAATACCCACCCCGTCATCTTCCTGGCTGTTGTGATCTTTGTCTTGTTATGGTCTTTAAACGACAGATCAGCAGACATAATTATTCCCAAGTCCTTTACGTGTTCCTTTCGTTCTATGTGGTGACCCTCTTGCGTTTTGTATATAGTGTTCCTTTTGAGTTCTTCATTTTTTCCATACCTAAGCAGCTGAAACTTATCACCATTGAACGTCATGTTGTTCTCCACTGCCCATTGGAAGACCCTGCTTATGTCCTCCTGTAATTTTTCAGTGTCCTCTACCGTAGTGACTTTCATGCTTATTTTAGTGTCATCTGCAAATGATGATACAAAAGTGTGCTGGGTGTTTTTATCTATGTCTGCTATGAGGATGAGAAACAGCAGAGGTGCAGGACAGTGCCTTGGGGCACTGAGCTTTTGACCTCGCTGATGCTGGATCTTGCCCTGTTCACTACTACTTTTTGTGTTCTTTGTGTTAGGAACTCAAAATCCATCTGCCTACCTTCCCGTAATGCCTATGGCCCTCATTTTGTGCGCTATCACTCCATGATCGCATTTGTCAAACGCCTTTGCAAAATCTGTGTAAATCACATCTGCGTTTTGGTCGTCCTCCAATGCCTCCGTAATTCTGTCATAATGGTTCAGCAGCTGTGACAGGCATGATCGACCCGCTCTAAAGCCATGCTGGTTCGGGTTATGTTGGTTGTGCTGGTCCATGAACTTTGTAATCTGCCGTCTCATCACTCTTTCAAAGATTTTTATGATGTGAGAAGTGAGGGCTACTGGTCTGTAATTTTTAGCTAGTGCTCTACTACCTCCCTTGTGCAAAGGAGCTATGTCTGCACTCTTTAAGGCCTCTGGAATTTCACCTAGATCTAAGCTCTTTCTCCACAGAATACTAAGGGCTCTTGCTAATGGTACTTTGCACTGCTTTATAAATAAAGCATTCCATGAATCTGGTCCAGGTGCTGAGTGAGTGGGCATGTTGGCCATTTCTTTTTCGAAATCTATGGGATTTGTACTAATGTCGGTTAGGTGGTCTGCGCAGCCTTCTGCTGGAGTGAAAAATATTTCTGCATTTTCTACCTTGCTGTCATTTAGTGGGTTGCTGAACACTGACTCATACTGTTCTTTTAGCATTTCACTCATTTCCTGTTCATCGTCCGTATACGAATCTCCTCTCAATAATGGTCCAATTCTACAGGTAGTTCTTAGCTTGGATTTTGCATAGGAGTAGAAATATTTTGGGTTTCTTGCAATATCCTGTATGGCTCTTTGTTCCCTTTGTACTTCTTCTGTCAGGTATGACATCTTAAGTTTGTGCTCTAATTCCGTGATCTCTCGGTTAAGGCTATCTCTCCTCTGTTGCAACATAACTGTGTTTTTCAGCAATTCAGTAACCCGTTTTCTTCTCCTGTACCATCTCCTACGCTCTCTCTCTATATCTGATCTTCTTCGGGGTTTCCTCAATGGTACGTGTTTCATACATACCTTGTATGCTTCTGTATTCAGCTTCTCTAGGCACTGGTGGGGATTTAGGGTGCTCATGTCTGATTCCCATGATATGTCTGATAGCTCTTGGTTTATTTTTTCCCAGTCAATTCTATGGTTATTAAAATTAAACTTACTGAACATTCCGTCTCTAACATTAGTGTCGCAGTTACCTAACCCTGAGTTAATACTAGTTTGAACTTCTATGATGTTATGATCAGAGAATATTGTTTTTGTAACTGTTATGTCTCTGATTAATTCCTCGTTGTTTGTGAATATCAAATCCAGGGTATTTTCATTTCTAGTGGGATCAATTATCCTCATGAAATTACGTTCACACAACCTAGTCAAGTGTTCAACAGTGTTTGCAATATTATAGGGCGAGTTAAGAAATTACCGTTTGCAATTTCTTAAATTCATCCACAACTCGTTGCAGAAATAGTTTACTTTGGTAGTAGCTACTACCTGCGGTGTGGCAGGTACCAGCTATCCGGGTAGTAACTAGTCTTCCTCCCCCAACCCCACACAATACCAACAACTACCAGTTTCAGTCACCTTTCCCCACCCCCTTCCCTGGTCTCTCCCCCACAGTGTTGACTAGAGTTTTATTGACTAAAACTATGGTTATTTAGCGTTTAAAACCAAGACTAATATTTTAATTACTGTTACTCATTTCTAGTCATCTTGACAAACAGTTTTGCATTAATAATCAATCTACTGTCAAAAAAATTAGTGTAAACTTGTCGAAGTTGAATCCATACTTACAATTCTCTCTAAAATGTTAGGTAAATGGACACAAGTTTGGATATTTTATTGTGGCAACGTTCCGCTCTCCAGGAGCTTCGTCAAGCTGTTAGCGACCACAATAAAACGTCACAGTTTCTTCCGTGACCATTTAGCTAACATTGCCAATAATTCTACCATTATTACTGTCTAAATTCCTAGTTACTCAAGCCGGGAATTAAACTGAGAATAAATAGTAATAATAAATTAAAAAGAACTGTCAGCAACGGGTTCCGAGCTGGATCAATATTAAGGAGCAAGGATATAGCAAAACATTGGCTGGGTGAGAGGCACAGACGAGTAACACATCAAGAAGTCTCTTAAAAAGTCAGACTAGGTTGGTCAGGAAACAGGATAAGTGTTTCCTGACGCGGGTCATATGACCTACAGCTGGAGCTTTTGGTCATCTGACAGAGGCCTTCCCCTGGCTTACCCTTGCACCCCTTCAAAAATTAAGGTTAGTTATAACCATTTTTTATTTTAAAGAGTACTTTGCGGGTAGCTTTAAAAAATGGTTGGGCACCAGGGTACTAGAGGAGGATATGGATGGGGCTTATATTATGGTTGCAAGCTTGACATGTGCAATTTAATGTGGACAAATAAAACGTGCTAATCCTATAAACTAAATGTAGATATTAAAACAATGTGTAAGACTATGTCTAACCTTAATATATCATTAACTAATCAAATTTAATCTAATCTAGCAGATTAAGTTTATCAAATCTGTTCTGAGATTTTCTTTCTATGGCCCAGTTTTCACCCGAGTTATAGATTCTGGGAGCCCGAAGAAAAACCTGATGACTCTCATTTGTCTACTCTTGACGTGATGGGGCAGGAAGTGTACAAGGTCGTGTCTATTTGTGAGTTTCGGTAAACCCAGAAATTCTTTTTTTTTTGTTTACAAATCCCGATATAAAGGAGAGTTATCTGCCAGTAGTTTTCTTCCCCAATTAAATAATCATCTAGTATTTATGTAAACTTATGATGAGGCTTGGGTCCACCATGGACAGTTAACTATAGTGACACACGAAGGTAAGGGAGCCAGTATATGAGGGGGCAGGGACACAGCAGGAAGGGGAGGTAGCAGTGGTAGTTACAGTATATAGGGGTAGTAGTGGCACAAGAGACAGCAGTGAATCTTTCTATAAAGTACCTGGAGTCTACCTGGAGGGTATTCTGGGATCAACGCCCCCGCGGCCCGGTCCACCACCAGGTCTCCCGCTGGATCAGGGCCTGATCACTTAGGCTGTTACTGCTGGCCGCACGTAGTCCAACGTACGAACCACAGCCCGGCACCGACTAAGTATGCCAATAATGTCAACTAATACTATTATATTATAAAATTCTGGAGGGTCTGGCTGAATTATTTACAAATATTGGAAAATGGAATAACTCTCAGGCAGTGTCAATTAAGATAGAACCTCGGATAACTTCAAAACTAGGGTGAAAAACACACACAAGTGGGTGCGATTAGACCTGCCTACCACGGACCAGTAGATGAGTTAAGACATGTGTAATTATCTGGGCATCTATTTTGAAGACGTTTCGCCAGCTAGTGGCTTCATCATTACAGTCTGAAGACTCGATACTACGGCGTTGTTCAACTCCCAGGCCGAGGGACTGATTACCTCATCCTGTGTATATAGTTCTACTCTTCCAATTATGTCATGGAATTTGTATTGATAAAGCCACTGGTGGGCGAAACGTCTACAATGGCCCATTTTCACTATTATACTGACCATCATGAAAGGCTAAATTTCATATGTATAATGAAAAAACCTTATTTTTCTTTGTCAGCATCAAATGATTTTGAAACTCCTCCCTCCCCCTCCCGTAACGAAACGCAGGCTTAAGAGGCACCTAAGTACCCCGTCTCCTAATATGTTCATTTTCCACTATAATCTACCTTGTCCATAATTAGTATCGCATTTGCATTGTTTCCTAAGGGTTAGTCCAGGAACTTTCCTAATTAAGGAAAGATCCTGGACTTCACCTTACGAAACAGACAAAACAAATGCGACAGTAATTACGGACAAGGTAGATTGCAAGAATATAAGAAAGAAGGAACACTGCAGCAGGCCTACTGGCCCATGCGAGGCAGGTCCAAGTCTCCCACCGGCTTAAGCCAATGCCCCGACCCAGCCAGGTCAGGTTACATTCACATGAACATGATATTAGGAGAGTGAGGAACTTGCGTGCCCCTTACGTTCTCCACCCCCTCGCTTTTCCAGACTGAAACCTGGGCAGAGATTAGCAAGTGTTCCTCCATACTTGTTTACTCATGTTCAGTAGATCAGCATCGAGCAGGAGTCGTGACCACTAAGGAGTTGCCATATCTTAACCACATATACAGCAGTATACGTACTCTCATTTCCGAGTGCTGCTTCTTCAGGTGCTCTATATACACATTGTCTGCACTGGTCACATTGTGTGGGAGAACCTGCACGTCTAATGGACAGACTGCACGAACACGATGTATGGGGGAGACGGTATGCCCAGTGTAATGGGAGGGGGGACTGTAGGGCCCAGTGTAATGGGAGGGGGACTGTAGGGCCCAGTGTAATGGGAGGGGGACTGTAGGGCCCAGTGTAATGGGAGGGGGACTGTAGGGCCCAGTGTAATGGAGGGGACTGTAGGGCCCAGTGTAATGGGAGGGGGACTGTAGGGCCCAGTGTAATGGGAGGGGGACTGTAGGGCCCAGTGTAATGGGAGGGGGACTGTAGGGCCCAGTGTAATGGGAGGGGGACTGTAGGGCCCAGTGTAATGGGAGGGGGACTGTAGGGCCCAGTGTAATGGGAGGGGGGACTGTAGGGCCCAGTGTAATGGGAGGGGGACTGTAGGGCCCAGTGTAATGGGAGGGGGACTGTAGGGCCCAGTGTAATGGGAGGGGGGACTGTAGGGCCCAGTGTAATGGGAGGGGGGACTGTAGGGCCCAGTGTAATGGGAGGGGGGACTGTAGGGCCCAGTGTAATGGGAGGGGAGACTGTAGGGCCCAGTGTTGGAGAGACTAGTGGCACTCACCTTGGGTTTGTGTGTCATTGCGTGGCTCTGCTGCTCCAACAGCTTAGTGCCAGCAGTGCTCATCACACCAGCATAGGGGTGTGCAAGGTTGATCCAATTGCGCCAACCTGAAGACAAATCAATGATTTTCCATTAGTACTGTTACAATCCAAAATATATCATAACACACTGAAACCACACTAAAATATACTCTAATATTTACTCCCCCTATTTCAACATACTTCCGGTCCTGAAATAGACCCAAATCATCTCCAAGAAACAGCCAATAAAACCATAAACAAGAAACAGCCAATAAAACCATAAACAAGAAACAGCCAATAAAACCATAAACAAGAAACAGCCAATAAAACCATAAACAAGAAACAGCCAATAAAACCATGAAAACCACCCTAGAAAATGCCTCAGGCAGGATTTCTTTTTATATATGGCGCACTCACTACACAGACCCATTCTCTCATATCTAGGCCAAAATTTACTAATTACAGTAAACCCGAAGCAGCTTTAATTGTAGATGTACAAGTGATACCAGCGTCAACATCTCCAGAAGAGGCAGCGAAAGGGTTAGTGCAGAGGAGCTATGACTGCACTTTTTAAAGCCTCTGGGATTACACCTAAGTATAAGCTCTCGCCAGACACCTCATGCTAGTAGAACAGTATTTTACACATGTAAAAATAGTCAAAATTCCCTGGCTCAGGCATGGGTGCTGCATGTGTAAGCTAGTTTTATATTTCCAGTGGGCTCATGATTACCCAAGAAAATATCAAATACCCATGATGTTACACAAGCTCTAGGATTAAGATTTTATCCGGATTTTTAATTCAGGAGGGTTAGCCACCAAAGATAACCAAAGAAAAGCAGTATGTCATCGAGGAGTATTTCCAATCTTGTCCCCCAGGATGCAACCCACACCAGTCGACTAACACCCAGATACCTACCTGCTTGCTAGGTGAACGGGGACAGTAGGTGTAAGGAAACACGCCCAATGTTTCCATCCGACCGGAGATCGAACCACAGACACTGTCAGAGGCGAGTGTTGCCTACCAAGCCTGTCTCTCCCTTCACAGGAAGGTTTCCTGAAGCTTTTTAATTAGCGAGGGTCTACCTGCACCAAGAGTTACTTTACAATCCCTGTAGAGAGTTTATTCAGACACACAGTTACATAGATTATCATACATAGCAGCGTGTGTGTACACAACTTGGGATAACCAAAACAAGTGACTTATTTCCATTAACAGTTTCAAGTCCTTTCATGCACTGTTATATGCTAAGATGCTCTGGGAAATTAAAATTAATAAATATTTCTAGCAATATTTTCAAGGTCAAAGGTCACCACGCACGAAGATTAATGTTATCAAAGTATGAGTCAGGAATACACGAGCAGTGTTATCACTGGTCTTAGTTTACACTTAGTGTATCTACATTATTTAGTTACCCAACAAACAGAGTTGTATGTTCATCTAACCTGTGATCAATGCTTCTCAAAGTTCCACAAGTGGCGCATTGACCACATTAATGACTTATCTTTACAAACTGATAAACTTGCAATAGTTTGCAACATCTGAATCAAAGTCACATCTCATCTTTGTGAGAAAGCAAGACTGCTAGATTAAATCTTGCATGGATCAACTTGGCTTGTGCTCCTCAAAACCCCACATTTGAATTTAAAAAGTTAATATAGACTAATGAATTCACCTACATAATCCAGCACCTCAAATTATGGATCTTCAATACCCAGGTTTACACAACACTGCTACCCATGGCATTCTTGGTTATCCCGGATCATTAACCCTCACGCCGGAGATTAATAACCCAAAAAGAGTTTTCAGAGAAGTATTTTGAGGGATTTCTACACTATAGTTTAGCACAATGCAAGAGATGCCAAACTGGCACACTTGCTCTCACTGATATCAAACCAGAATGTCACTGGCTGGGACAAATTCCACTTTTTTGACTTTCCAGTTTGATTTATGCTCAACGAGTCATTATCATATCTCAACAAGTTGCAAAGTCTAGCCCACCTATAACACCCAGATAAATATTCATTACAAGGTTAACAGGGGGAAGTAGGGAAAGGGAATACATTGTTAGCCAATGGTACTAACGCATACTTGTCCTCATTCATCAACAATGTTGCACTGCATCAGAGGTGAACATCAACAATGTTGCACTGCATCAGAGGTGAACACCAATGTTGCACTGCATCCGAGGTGAACACCAACAATGTTGCACTGCATCCGAGGTGAACACCAACAATGTTGCACTGCATTAGAGGTGAACATCAACAATGTTGCACTGCATCAGAGGTGAGCATCAACAATGTTGCACTGCATCAGAGGTGAGCATCAACAATGTTGCACTGCATCAGAGGTGAGCATCAACAATGTTGCACTGCATCCGAGTGATAACATGCACCATCCTGATACAATGTTGCACTGCATCCGAGGTGAACATCAACAATGTTGCACTGCATCCGAGGTGAACATCAACAATGTTGCACTGCATCCGAGGTGAACATCAACAATGTTCACTGCATCGAGGTGAAATCAACAATGTTGCACTGCATCCGAGGTGAACATCAACAATGTTGCACTGCATCCGAGGTGAACATCAACAATGTTGCACTGCATCCGAGGTGAACATCAACAATGTTGCACTGCATCCGAGGTGAACATCAACAATGTTGCATCTGCATCAAGGCTGAACATCAACAATGTTGCACTGCATCAGAGAGTGAACATCAACAATGTTGCACTGCATCAGAGGTGAACATCAACAATGTTGCACTGCATCAGAGGTGATCATCAACAATGTTGCACTGCATCAGAGGTGAACATCAACAATGTTGCACTGCATCCGAGGTGAACATCAACAATGTTGCACTGCATCAGAGGTGAACATCAACAATGTTGCACTGCATCAGAGGTGAACATCAACAATGTTGCACTGCATCAGAGGTGAACATCAACAATGTTGCACTGCATCGAGGTGAACATCAACAATGTTGCACTGCATCCGAGGTGAACATCAACAATGTTGCACTGCATCCGAGGTGAACATCAACAATGTTGCACTGCATCCGAGGTGAACATCAACAATGTTGCACTGCATCCGAGGTGAACATCAACAATGTTGCACTGCATCCGAGGTGAACATCAACAATGTTGCACTGCATCCGAGGTGAACATCAACAATGTTGCACTGCATCAGAGGTGAACATCAACAATGTTGCACTGCATCAGAGGTGAACATCAACAATGTTGCACTGCATCAGAGGTGAACATCAACAATGTTGCACTGCATCAGAGGTGAACATCAACAACGTTGCACTGCATCAGAGGTGAACATCAACAACATTGCACTGCATCAGAGGTGAACATCAACAATGTTGCACTGCATCAGAGGTGAACATCAACAATGTTGCACTGCATCAGAGGTGAACATCAACAATGTTGCACTGCATCAGAGGTGAACATCAACAACGTTGCACTGCATCAGAGGTGAACATCAACAATGTTGCACTGCATCAGAGGTGAACATCAACAACGTTGCACTGCATCAGAGGTGAACATCAACAATGTTGCACTGCATCAGAGGTGAACATCAACAATGTTGCACTGCATCAGAGGTGAACATCAACAATGTTGCACTGCATCAGAGGTGAACATCAACAACGTTGCACTGCATCAGAGGTGAACATCAACAATGTTGCACTGCATCAGAGGTGAACATCAACAACGTTGCACTCATCAGAGGTGAACATCAACAATGTTGCACTGCATCAGAGGTGAACATCAACAGTTGCATGCACAGATAACATCAACATTTCACTGCATAATGAACATAACAATGTCTTATAACTAATATTCCAAACAACAGTACAGTATACATGCAAGACATTAGCTGCCTATTTATTGCAACATGCAAACATTTATGGTATAACTTACAAGTGTAATAATGTGTGGTCTTGGAGGTAGAAATGAGGATTGACAAGTTTTCCTCTGTAAAGAGCATAGACTGGACACTAGTGCCAACAACAACAGTGAAAGTGAATGAGTAAGCATGTGAGAAGACAGGAGCACCATGCATAGTTAATTATATTAAAAAAAGGGGAAATAAAAAACATGATTTAAGAGGTGAAAACCTACAGTAAATGTATAATAATAATAAAAAATCATTATTATTATATTAGACATTTACTGCAGGTTTTCAAACCCTAAATGATGTTCATTTTTTAAATATAATTAACTGTATTACATTCAAAAGACATTCTATTAGCAAAATGTTTAAACCATCTCGCATTGTTTATGATGTGAAAATATCAAAATTTGTATGGATTAAAGGGATCAGCTATTTTAGTTTACTATACTACACACTTGTACACTTTTTTCCGTCATTACAGACTTTACAGGAAGTTGAAATTATACATTTTCAAAACACTGTCAAACATCACAACAACTGGTACCTTATAACATCTCCCCCACAGACGAGTTTATATGCTGTACTACAGCCACTTGCTCGCCCCCCCCCCCCAAACACCAAAAAAAAAAAAAAACTTTCCAGACATGATTCTTTTGGGAGAATCTGAAGTTGCAAAAGTTGGAGGAGGAATCTGGGAGGATCTGTTATAGTAGTAGTTATAAGTGAATATAGGAAAGAGCAAAGTGATTAGAATAAAACAAATGAGATGATAAAGGACTGGATATCAGACTGGTAGTGAGTTTGGGCAAAGTAAATGTATTCAGATATTTGGGAATGGACATTCTGGTAGATGGGTTTATGAAACAAAGCAAACCATAGAAATGACAAGGGTGATGCCGTCAGGCATTTGTTGAGATAAAGAACTTTATCCATGGAGGAAAAATAATAGGGAATGTACCAGAGCACAGCAATGCTAGTATCTTCATAGGGGGTGTGAAGCATGGGTTGTGAAAGTTGCAATAAGGAGGATAAAGGCAGTGATGCTAGTATCTTCATAGGGGGTGTGAAGCATGGGTTGTGAAAGTTGCAATAAGGAGGATAAAGGCAGTGATGCTAGTATCTTCATAGGGGGTGTGAAGCATGGGTTGTGAAAGTTGCAATAAGGAGGATAAAGGCAGTGATGCTAGTATCTTCATAGGGGGTGTGAAGCATGGGTTGTGAAAGTTGCAGTAAGGAGGATCAAGGCAGTGATGTGTCTACAGGCAACCTCTTGTGTCAACATAATTCAGCAAATTGGAAACTTGGAAACTGGGTGTGGGGTTACGAAAAGTATTCTTCAGAGGGCTGAGGAAGAGCTGTTGAGGTTCTTTGGCCACTTAAGAGAGGATGGAACAAAATGGGATAACTAGGAAGCTCACACACTGAGTGTCCTTGGTTTGATCCCTGGTGCAGGGAGAAACAATGGGAGTATTTTCTTACACCTGTTGTCCCTGTTCACCTAGCAGTGAGTAGGTACCTGGGTGTTAGCCAACTGGTGCAAGTTGCACCCTGGGGGACAAGATTAACCTAAGTTGCAAGAAATGCTCTGAATAGCCAGGGGCTTTCTATATAGTATGTCATTGATGTCAGCTATGGTTTGTTTAAGTTGTATCATGTACTTGTAGGAGTAAAGGTTATTATTATATATCTGGGATGGAGGGAAGGAATAGGGTTATCCTGAAAAAGGATGGAGGGAGGGGGTAAGAGAGGTCCTGAATGCTTGGGTCTTGGACATCAAAGACTTATAATAATAATAATATAATAATAATAATATTTTTATTTGGACATGATACAAAGAATTACAATTGGTTATTGAGATTACATGCCAAAAGCCCATAGTATGCAGGGCATTTTGGGCAGACTTAAAATTAACTTAAAACTAAATTGTAAGAATTTTTGTAGATAGTATACAATGAGTAAAGGTGAGTATTTAAGCTATGAAATTTGAACATAGTTTTGTACTTTTGTCTTCATTATAAAATTAATTAAATCAGATTAAACAAATTAAAGCAATAATAATAAAATAATAAAAAGTTATGGTTGATAATTTATAAAATAAGTAAAGTTGCATATCTAAGTTTTAAAGTTTGAATATAAGTTGAACATATCAATTAATTGTAGCAATTTATTGCAGCAATGCAACTAATTGAGTGAGATAACAATTTAGAACAATTAATTGCATTGCAGTTAGTTTACGTGGTCATTATAATGTAAGTGTTGTGGGAATAATTAGCTAAGTATTATTCATAACAGGTTTTACATTCATTCATTCATACATTACATTGACTTAAAGTCAGGTTTTACGTTAAGTGATTATTCTACTTTGCTGGGAATGGTTGATATGGAGCAATTAGCTTTGGGTGAGAAGGTGGTTTTTTAGCATCGTTTTGAATTGGGGTACAGGTAGGGTTTCTTTGGCAATGACAGGTAATGAATTCCAAATTTTCGTGCCTTTTATGTGCATTGAGTTTTTACATAGTGTTAGGTGGACATGGGGAACATCGAGGAGTGATCTGTGTCTAGTGTTATGGTCATGTGTCCTGTTAAAATTAGTAAGGAGAAGTTTGAGTGGTGGGTTAATATCTGCATAGTGTTCTATGTATGTAATAGGCACAGTAAAAAGTATGGATGTCTTGTATGGTGAGTAAGTTTAGGTTTTTGAATATTGGTGGAGTATGTTGTCTGGAGTGAGAATTTATCATTCTAACTGCTGCTTTTTGTTGTGTTATTAGTGGTCTGAGATGAGTTATTGATGTAGAGCCCCATGCACAGATTCCATAGGTAAGGTAGGGGTAAATGAGTGAGTGATATAGGGTAAGGAGAGCTGGTTGTGGAACATAGTACCGTATCTTGGATAGTATTCCCACGGTCTTTGAGACTTTCTTGGAGATTTGTTGTATGTGTGTCTGAAATTTGAGGCCACTGTCAAGATGCATTCCTAAGAATTTTCCCTCTGCGAGTGCATTAGGTAGGAGTGGAGGCAAGTGGATTTATGACTCAATGGGCTGTTAAGTGCAAGCAAGGGAACATTTATGAAGGGACTCGGGAAAACCGGTTAGCCGGACTCAAGTTCTGGAGGTGTTAGTACAGTAAAAAGGGTCCCACACATACGCCACCCTCTTTTCCGTGTTCCAAGTTTTTACTGGCTTTCAACTGAGCCACTGGTCATTATATTCAGTGCTTTTACCACTTTTCCGCCATTTTCATACAACAGTTGCATAAGGGAAGGGCGACCAACACCATATTTTAACCCTTTCAGGGTCCAAGGCCATTTTTGGAAGGGGTGTGCCAGTGTCCAAGAATTTAAAAAAAATTATTTTTTCTTATGAAATGGTAGAGAATCTTTTTCTGAAGGTAATAAAACAAAAAGTACGAAATTTGAATGAAAATTGACAAAATTATGCTCTTGCGAATTTTGCATGTGTCAGCGATATTTACGCATCGGCGATTTTGCCGACTTTGACTCCCATTTTAGGCCAATTACATTATTCCAGTTGACCAAATTCTTAGCTATTTCACTAATATTACTTCTATTCTATCGATTGACCACAAGAAATCGCCCAGTCAACTGTTTAAACTACAAAATAAAGTGATTGGAAATTGGTAATTTAGCCAATTTAACTCAAAGTTCAAAATATTCCAATTTCAAAATAGGGTGCAGAATAAACAATGCAGACATTCCTGGCACTAAACTAACATTTCCTCTGTTCATTAGTTACGTTTTCAGTCTTTACAAATGAATTCAATTTTTATTTTTTATTCACATAATGAATTTTTATTCAAACCAAAAAATGGAAGATTTACTGTTATGCAATATTGTAATAATTGTACAAATAATATCACCACATTTGTGAACGTATATTAGACCTACCAGCTGGCACGTATTAGACATGTGAGGTCATTTGTTTACTCTTGAACATCGGCCAAAATTTAACATTTCCGCTACTTTGAGCTCAGTTTCAAGCCATTTACAGTATTAAAACCAATCAAAATCATCTCTATATCTGTAATATATCTTCCATTCTATCAAATGAGACCAAGAAATCGCAAATACAACTATAAAAAGTATACGAAAAAACACTGCAAAGTTGCTGTTTTAATCGAAAATTACGGTTTCAGTTTTTTTCTCTCATTATGCACTGTGTGCTGCAGGATTTGTTTTATGTGGTGCACACTTACCACAGATGTATTCTCTCATATCTAGGCCCAAATTTACCGCTCGCAGCTTATCTGAGTGAGCTGAGCTCATGACATAGAACTACGGTTTGGACCCTGAACTCAAAGCCGTAGAACTAAGGCAAGAACCCTTAATGGGTTAAAGTATTGTATTTACCGTGCATTTATTTTACTTCATCTTTCTTTTTTATGCCTAGCTGTATTAAGCACACAAATATGCGATAGTAATTTTTGCTTATCACATGGGGGTCAGGTACCTATGTCATAAAGGGGGCCCTCCCATACCTTCAACCTGAAGAAAGGTATGTTGAAGGTTGGAGAGCCATCCCAACTATGTACAGTGGACCCTTGGTTTTCATGTTTCGGTTTTCGCTGATTTTGGTTTTCTCGCACTTTTTTTGTGGAAATATTGGCTTAGTTTTCGTCGATGGTACGGAACCTGTCCAGTGCACATACAAAGCCCACAAGACCGCCTCCCACACACATTCTCAGGCAGTGTAGCATTGTTTCTGGTTGAGTGAACATTATCCTGCGAGTTCATACAAAAACATTTCTTAACAATCCATTGTTTTTGGCCCTTGATTATTGTGTGTGACTGCTAAATAAGCCACCATGGGCCCAAAGAAAGCTCCTAGTGCCAGTCCTTTGTTAAAGAAAGTGAGAAACACCATAGAATTAAAGAAAGAAATTGTATCAAAGTGGAGTCGATAAAGGCTATAGCACCAGCCAGCTATAAAGTGAAGCACTAACAGTGTAGCAAGCAAGTCAAGCGATTAAGCAATAGATAAATGACGACACAAAACTTAACTCCTCCATTGTTGTTTGAGGAGTATAGGGGCACTGAGACCAGAGCCGCCCTCTGCCACTATCTCCTCCAAGATAAGTAAATATTTCTTATTTATAAATTACGTACATTGTTTCAGTGTGAAATACTGGTGGTGCCTCCACCACCACTATATGTACAGCTTATGGTCAGTGGCCCTTATAAACCCAACAACAATAACACTATCACCAGTCCTCACATTCATAATGACATTTTATTCATTCTAGAGTATATATCATGTTTCTATATTACTAATATTGTTTATTATGTCATATTAGATGAATTGTGATAGATAAATAAGCCATTTTGAAGCATTTTGTCCTGCCTCCAAACAAACTCTCCTCCTCTCCATCTTCCATACACCAACAAGAGTCGCTAATAAAGGTAAGTGTGATTTTAAATGTTCATTTATACATGTTATTAGGGTTTTATATTTATTTGTCATTCTTTTCTGTATGTAAATCTATATTTAATCTCTAAACATTATTTTTTGTTAATACTCCTGGGTGTCTAAAATGGATTAATTAAATTTACATTATTTCTTATGGGGAAAATGGTTTTAGTTTTCGTCAATTTTGGTTTTAGTTGATGCCTCGGGAACAGATTAAACACAAAAACCAAGGGACCACTGTATATACTTTATGTGTACACGTACACACACACACATGTACAAACCAAAGCTTATAAGCTTATTTAAACAAATTGTGATGTTGGATAATTCTTGCGTTAAGTCGTCTAACTTTCCACCAGGATAAATCTGACATTTGTAATTTGGTAACAAATCAGAAACCATTTAACCTAGAAAATAGCAAATTTTGTATATAACATTCTAGTTTTCTTTACAATACTGACTAAATTCCTTGGCCCTCTTGCTCTTTCTCATTTACATCAATGATTTCCCCAATGCATCTCATCTCAAATTTCGCAGATGACACTACTACTGTCCTCTCAAACTCAACTACGCTTATTGACACTTAATGGTGCGCTACTAAAAATATCTACATGGATGACTACCAACAAACTCACTCTTAACCTTCTGAGGGTGGGTCCCATTGCTCTATGGCTTTGAAGCCCAGGTCGGTACCATAGTTCTACACTATGAGCTCAGCTCACTCATAAGCTGTGAGCGGTAAATTTGGGCCTAGATGAGAGAATGGGTCAATGCAGTGAGTGTGCACCATATATAAAATCCTGCAGCAAGCAGTGCATAATGGGGAAAAAACTACACAACCATATTTTTGGTTTAAAACAGCAACTTTGCGGTGTATTTTCATATGGTTTTTATGGTTGTATTCTCTGTGTTTGGTCTCATTTTGATGGAATGGATGATATATTACTGAACTAGAGATGATTTTGATTGGTTTCAGGACTGAAAAAAGCTTAAAATTGAGCTCAAAATAGTGAAAATGTTCAATTTTTGCCGATATTAACGAGTACACATGACGTCAATCGTCCAGTAGGTGCCCATCTTTCCAGTCTAATATGCTTTTAGGAATGCAGACATTTATAAAATTATTACAATACAGTGGACACCCAAGCATCGGCCGTAATCTGTTCCAGGAGCTAGGCCTGAACTTGAACTGGCCGAAAGTTGAACTAATATTTTCCATAAGAAATAATGTAAATACAATTAATCCGTTTCCACCCAAAAATATTCACCAAAAATTCTTTTTAAAGAATAAATACTATATATAGTTTTACATACAGAAAACAATGAGAAATAAATATAAAACACTAATTTTAATGGATATAAATGAACATTTGAATCTGTTTTACCTTTATTGAAGACTTTTGTTGGCATATGAGAGAGGCAGGAGTTTGTTTGGAGGCAGGACAAGATAGCCCTTGAATATGACACTAATATAAACTCTACAGCTCATTTATCTATCACAATTCATCTAATATGACATAATATACAATATTAATAACATAGAAACATGAAATCGTACAATTATGTAAGTATAATATTGTAAGTGCTTGTGGAAGTGTATTTTTGGGGGTCTGAAATAGACTAACTTACATGACATTATTTCTTAAGGAAGTAAATTCGTTCGGTTATGGCACTTGAGCAGGCTTCTGGAATGAATTTTTCTTGTTAGGCGGGGGTCCACTGTACTCTAGAATGAATAAAATATGTCATTACGAATGTGAGGACTAGTGGTAGTGTGTTATTGTTGTTGGGTTTATAAGAGCCACTGACCATAAGCCGTACATATACTGCTGGTGGTGGAGGCAGCAAAGCCGCCACCACCACCACCACTAATTCACACTGAAACAATGTACGTAATTTATAAATAAGAAATATTTACACTAATTTATAAATAAGAAATATTTACACCTTAATTTATAAATAAGAAATATTTACACCTTAATTTATAAATAAGAAATATTTACACCTTAATTTATAAATAAGAAATATTTACACTTTATAAATAAGAAATATTTACACTTTATAAATAAGAAATATTTACACTTTATAAATAAGAAATATTTACACTTTATAAATAAGAAATATTTACACTTTATAAATAAGAAATATTTACACTTTATAAATAAGAAATATTAACTTATAAATAAGAAATATTTACACTTTATAAATAAATATTTACACTTTATAAATAAGAAATATTTACACTTTATAAATAAGAAATATTTACACTTTATAAATAAGAAATATTTACACTTTATAAATAAGAAATATTTACACTTTATAAATAAGAAATATTTACACTTTATAAATAAGAAATATTTACACTTTATAAATAAGAAATATTTACACTTTATAAATAAGAAATATTTACACTTTATAAATAAGAAATATTTACACTTTATAAATAAGAAATATTTACACTTGCCTTGCAAGAGATGGTGACAGAGGGCAGCATTGGTCTCAGTGCCCCCATATACTACCTCAAACAATGGAGTTAAGTTTCGTGTCATCATTTTTCTATCACTTAACTTACTTGCTACACTGTTAATGCTACACTTTATCGCTGGCTGGTGCTATAGCCTTTATCGACTCGTGCTGCTTTAGTATCGTACATATCGGAGAATCAGTGAATCACTGAAGACACATTCTTCCCTCTCTTCCTCCTCCACTTTGGTACTTTGCTACAATTTCTTTCTTCAATTCTATCGTGTTTGTCACTTTCTTCACCAAAGGGCTGCCACTATGAAGTTTCTTTGGGCCCATGGTGGCTTATTTCACAGTCACAATCAATAAACAAGCACTAAACACAATGACTTTGTGATAAACAAAGCTAGACTGGCTCACGACGCCTGCGCGGGGACGTGCTCAAGTGCAGGCAGGCGGACAGGTCTGGTACCCGGGCCGAAACACGGAACGACCGATAGTAGAGCCAAAATTGGGCCGAAAAAAGGCGACCGAAACACGAGTTGGCCGATACTTGGGGGTCCACTGTACTGCACTAGTCTGCATAAAAGTAAATTTTCTATTTTTTGTGAATACCTGGAGAAGGTTTTGGGGGTCAACGCCCCCATGGCCCAGTCTGTGACCAGGCTGCATGGTGGATCAGGGCCTGATCAAACAGGCTGTTACTGTTGGCTGAACGCAACCCGACTTATGAACCACAGCTCGGCACGTCAGGTACTGACTTTAGGTGCCTGTCCAACACCTTCTTGAAGACAGCCAGGGGTTTATTGGTAATCCCCCTTATGTATGCTGGGAGGCATTTGAACAGTCATGGCCCTCACACTTATGTGTTGTCTCTACGTGTAGCGGCGCCTGCTTTTCATTGGGGATGTTGCATCATCTGCAGTCTTTGCTTTCGTAGGAGAATTTTCATGTGCAAGTTTGGTACTAACCCCTAGATTTTCCAAGTGTATAAATCATGTATCTCTCCCACCTCGTCTAGGAGTCAGGTTGAGAACTTCAAGCTCCAGAATTGAGGTGTTTTATCGCAGTTGTGTGTTTTGTGAAGGTTCTCTGT
Organism: Cherax destructor; assembly: GCA_009830355.1. Lineage (NCBI taxonomy): Eukaryota > Metazoa > Arthropoda > Malacostraca > Decapoda > Parastacidae > Cherax > Cherax destructor. The sequence continues at coordinate 205,744 of WNWK01002298.1, forward strand.
ATATTTTCTAAGTCAGATTCCATTCCCTTTAACTAACGGTCCACACGTAATACGTAGCACTGCTAATGCCCCAAACGTATATATACGTTTTTTTTTTTACATGCTTTCTTATGGGGAAAATCAAGGTCGGGGCAGTAGCAGTGCTAACGTAAATTCGTATACGTGTGGACAGTTTAAGGGTTAAAGGTGCTGTTAGTGTGCAGCAATATTCCAGCCTAGATAGAATAAGCGACTTGAAGAGTGTCATCATGGGCTTAGCATGCCTAGTTTTGAAGGTTCTCATTATCCAGCCTGACATTTTTCTGTGAATTAAAATTCTAAATGAAATTAATGTGTAATACTGGAGAGGCATGGGGAAGTAACTAATGAACAGAAGAAATGTTTTAGTGCCAGGAATGTCTGCACTATTCTGGACCCTGTTTTGAAATTGGAATTTTTTGAATTATGTGAAACTGGCCAAATTACCAATTTCTGATGCCATTAATGGGTAGTTTAAATAGTTGAATGGGCAGTTTCTTGTAGTCAATTGGTAAAATGGAATTTGGTCGACTGGAATAATGTAATTGTCCTAAAATCTGACTCAAACCAGTCAAAAATCTCCCATACGTAAATATTGCAGACACGGCAAAATTCACAAAAGCGTAATTTTGTCCGTTTTCCATCAAATTTGGTACTTTTGTTTTATTACCTTCAGAAAAACTACCATTTCACATGGAGCAAGTTTGATAACAGGGGTCCTGACCCTGAAAGGGTTAATATAGACAAAACCTACTATACATACATGCTGTTTGCAAACACAACCTTAAACATCCAACTTAACATATAAATGGTTCCTCCATAACAACACACGCTTGAGGGCAAATTTTTAGGTCTTTACCTTGACTGCAAACTTTAATTTCAGACCCACATTTAACATGTAGCCAAGGTCTCCAAAACAACAGGCATCTTTCCCAAAATATGGTACAAAGTACCCCAAACTGAACTACTTAACTATACCACTCTAATCTACCCTTACCTCACCTATGGTATTTGTGCTTGGAGATATATGTCTAATCACCTTAAACCATTAATAACCCAACAGAGAGCTGCTGTGCAGATGATTAACTACTATGCCAGACAACAACCCCTTCCCCCCCACTCTTCAAAAGTTTGAACTTACACAAAATATACTCATATTATTGTGCCTAATATACATGTAGAACATTAAACTCAAACAAACCCTCCACTCAAACTTCTCATCAACCTTAAACAGGACACACGACCATAACACTAGACACAGATCACCGTTTGATGTACCCAGTGTCCATATCACACTGTGCAAAAACTATGCACATAAAGAGCCCCAAAATTTGGAATTCATTACCAGTAAATATTAAAGTAACCCTGTCTGAACATCAATTTAAAACTTCTCAAAAACCACATACGTACTCACCCTAAATTAAAAACTCAATATGTACTCGACACTTAACTTTACCAAATATAATTTAATTATTTACTATTTATATAAACAACCTGCAAAATACTTTCAACTTGTCCCAATGTTATATCCCCAGATTGTTAACTTGAGTAAACTTGCTGTCTGCTATAATTAAAATACAGATGTACAACCCAATCAAACTATGATCAATTTCTCTAGTAGTATTAAGTAATTTGTAAGCCATTAAATTAAGTCTGCCCAAAATGCCATTGCATGATAGTGGCTCTTTGCACTGCAACTCATTATTGTTTACCTGGAGAGTTCCAGGGGTCAACGCCCCTGCGGCCCGGTCTGTGACCAGGCCTCATGTTGGATCAGAGCCTGATCAACCAAGCTGTTACTGCTGGCCGCACGCAGTCCAATGTACGAACCACAGCCTGGCTGGTCAGGCACCAACTTTAGGTGCCTGTCCAGTGCCTGCTTGAAGACAGCCAGGGGTCTATTGGTAATCCCCCTTATGTATGCTGGGAAGCAGTTGAACAGTCTTGGGCCCCTGATACTTATTGTGTTGACTTTCAACGTGCTAATGGCACCCCTGCTTTTCATTGGGGGGATGTTACATCGTCTGCCGAGTCTTTTGCTTTCGTAGGGAGTGACACTCGTGTGCAAGTTTGGTACTAATCCTTCTAGGATTTTCCAAGTGTATATAATAATGTATCTCTCCCGCCTGCATTCCAGGGAGTACAGGTTTAGGAACTTCAAGCGTTCCCAGTAATTGAGGTGGTTTGTTGTAGTTATGCGTGCCGTGAAGGTTCTCTGCACATTTTCTAGTTCAGCAATTTCACCTGCCTTGAAAGGTGCAGTTAGTGTGCAGCAATATTCCAGCCTAGATAGAACAAGCGACCTGAAAAGTGTCAACATGGGCTTGGCATCCCTGGTTTTGAAGGTTCTCATTATCCATCCTGTCATTTTTCTGGCAGATGCGATTGCTACAGTGTTATTGTCCTTGAAGGCGAGATCCTCTGTCATGATCACTCCCAGGTCTTTGATATTAGTTTTTCGCTCTATTGTGTGGTTGGAATTTGTTTTATACTCCGATGAGATTTTAATTTCCTCACGTTTTCCATATTGGAGTAATTGAAATTTCTCATCATTGAACTTCATATTGTTTTCTGCAGCCCATTTAAAGATTTGGTTGATGTCTGCTTGGAGTCTTGCAGTGTCTTCAATGGTGGACACTGTCATGCAGATTCGGGTGTCATCTACAAAGGAAGAGACTGCACTGTAGCTGATATCCCTGTCAATGTCTGATATAAGGATGAGGAACAGGATGGGAGCGAGTACTGTGCCTTGTGGAACAGAGCTTTTCACCGTAGCCGCCTCAGACTTTACTCTGTGCTCTACTTGTTAGGAAATTAAAAAACCATCTACCAACTTTTCCTGTTATTCCTTTATCATGCATTTTGTGTGCTATCACACCATGGTCACACTTATCAAAGGCTTTTGCAAAGTCTGTGTATATAACATCTGCATTTTGTTTGTCTCAATGTAAACTTGCAAGGAAACAAAAATCTGAATCTGAATAGTGTAAACTTGTTAACAAACTTGTTTGCTTTTGAAAGTGAAAAAAAAAATGAATAAAAAAAAAGTTTCACTTTAAAGCAGTAGCCTGGAAATGAACCTGCTGTACAAGCAGGAAGTAGTTCAGGACTGTTTTCTGAAGCAGTGTGTGACGGAGCCTACCAGAGGTAATAATTTGCTCGACCTGGTCTTGTCAAATAAAGAAACCCTTGTAAATAATCTGGAGATCACTGAAGAGCTTGGCACAAGTGATCACAAAGCAATTACTTTTAATATTACCTGGGAGTACGAGAAAAGAGATACATGTAATACGGTAAAGTTCCTGATTTTTGTTCTGCCGATTATATTGGACTTAACCCTTTGGGGGTCGGTGCCGTACTAGTACGTTTTACGAGCAGGGGTTGGTGCCGTACTAGTACGCCCAAATTCTAGCGGCCTCAATTTAAGCAGAAAACGTCTGGTATGCATACATATGAAAGAATGGGTCTGTGTGGTCAGTGTGCGCAGTATAAAAAAAATCCTGCAGTACACACTGCATAATGAGTGAAAAAAACTGACCGTTTTTTTCGATTAAAACAGCGACTTTGCAGTCGATTTTCGTATAGTTTTTATTGATGTATTCTCGTTTTCTTGGTCTCATTTGATAGAATGGAAGATATATTACAGAAATTGAGATGATTTTGATTGGTATGTCAATGACAAGTACCTTGAAATTGAGCTCAAAGTAGTGAAAATGTTCGATTTTTGACGATGTTCAAGAGTAAACAAATCACACCATGCCTCCAATACACATACACTGGCGAGTCTTATATTCATGCACAAGTGCTCTGATATTATTTATACCATTTTTACAATGATGCAGTTATATACATAACAGTAAATCTTCTATTTTTTGTGAGAATAAAAATTCAAAATGAAAAGCAAAAGTAAAGGAACAGGGGCCTGGAGACGTGACTAATGAACAGAGAACATGTTATTTTAGTGCCAGGAATGTCTGCCTTGTTTACTCTGGACCCTATTTTGAAATTGGCATCGTTTGAAATTTGTGTGAAATTGGAAAATTTCCATTTTCTGACCACTATTTTGGGTAGATGAAATTGGTAAATAGGCAGTTTCATGTACGCAATCGATAGACGAAATGGAGATCTAGCGAAATAGCTATAATTTCAGGAGACTGACACATTGGAATTTGTCGAAAATAGGGCTCAAAGTGGGCAAAATCGCTGATGCGTAAGTGTCATGGCAGCCGCTAACTTCGCGAAAGCATAATTCCGTTAGTTTTCGATCAAATTTCATAATTTTGGTGGCGTTATGATCGGAAAAAGATTCTCTATCATTTCTTAAGAAAAAATTAATTTTTTTTTCCAAAAACATTTCGACCCCAGGAACACTTTCCTGAGAAGGCCTGTCGACCCCCAAAGGGTTAAGAGAACACCTGTCTAATCTCGACTGGGGTAATCTAGCTAACGATTACGATGGGATCTGCGTTTATGATTTTTTTCTTAATAATGTACAACGTGCACAGAGTATATTTATTCCCCCAGAGAGAATTTAGGTCAAATAATAACGATCCCAAATGGATTAACAGGAGGCTAAAACATCTATTAGGGGAGAAAAGAGGAATTTATAGGAGCATCAAAAGAGGAGATGTTAACCTAATTGACCAATATGTTCAGTTGAAAAGAGAAGTAAAAAAGGTGATTAGAAAGGCTAAACGTGACTGAGATTAAGGTTGCTAATGAATCAAAGACTAATCCAAAAGGGTTCTTTCAAGTGTATAGGACGAAGGTGAGGAAAAAGGTAGGACCTCTGAAAATTGGGAATGGACAGCTGACGGATAACGAACTGGAAATGTGTTCTCTATTTAATGACTTTTTTGTCAGTCTTTACACAAGAAGACGTAAATGAGATTCCAGAAATTAATAATTATTCAGTTCCTGAAGAATTCAAATTAACTAATATTACTGTCACGAGGGACATGGTTATCAAACAGATAGATAAACTGAAGCAAAATAAGTCCCCGGGACCCGACGAGTTGTTTTCCAGGGTACTTAAAGAATGCAAGATGGAACTTAGTCAGCCATTAACGAATGTGTTTAATACGTCCATTCTAACTGGTGTTGTGCCAAAGATGTGGAAGATAGCTAATGTAGTTCCTATATTCAAATCAGGGGATAAGTCAATTCCATCAAATTACCGTCCAATAAGCCTCACATCTATAGTAGGCAAATTATTAGTCAATTATAGCTGATATTATTAGAAGTCACCTTGAAGAACATAATTTGATTAATGAATCTCAGCATGGGTTCACGAGAGGTCGTTCCTGCCTGACAAATTTACTGGCAGCTCATGGTATAGGAGGTAGAGTTCTAGCATGGATAGAGGCATGACTTACCAATAGAAAGCAGAGAGTTTCCATTAATGGGGTCAAATCTGAATGGGGATTAGTCACTAGTAGCATTCCACAAAGATCAGTTTTAGGCCCATTGTTGTTCATAATTAACATAAATGACCTCAATGAAGGAATTGCAAGTGACATGAATAAATTTGCTGATACAAAAATAGGCCGTATGATTCATTCTGAGGAGGATACCAGTGAACTAAAGGAGGATTTGGACAAATTAATGTCTTAGTCTGAAAAGTGGAAGATGAAGTTCAATGTGGACAAGTGTAAGGTACTAGTCCTTGGTAATGAAAATATCCTTCGAATTTATAAACTAGGTGAAGTAGAGCTTGATCATACAGAATGTGAAAAAGACTTAGGAGTCATGGTAAGCAGGAATCTAAAGCCAAGACAACAGTGCCCAAGTGTGTGCAATAATGCTAACAGATTACTATGAGTTATTTTAAGAAGTATAAGCAACAGAAGTCCAAAAGTTATTTTACAGCTCTATACATCACTAGTGAGACCTCATTTGGATTATGCAGCTCAGTTTTGGTCTCTTTACTACAGGATGGATATAGATTCATTGGAGAACATACAAAGAAGAATGACTAAAATGATTTACAGTATAAGAAATCTCCCGTATGAAGATAGAGCGTTGAATCTCCACTCTCTGGAGAGACGTAGAATGAGGGAGATATCATCGAGGTGTACAAGTGGATGATGGGCATAAACAAAGGAGATATTAATAAAATACTGAGGATATCGAACCAAGTAAGAACCAGAAATAACGGATTTAAATTGGATAAATTTAGATTTAGAAAGGACATAGGCAAGTACTGGTTTTCAAACAGTTGTAGATGCGTGGAACAATCTTCCGAGTAGGGTGATAGAGGCTAGGACCTTGGGTGGCTTTAAAAAGAGATTGGACAAATATATGAGTGGGAGGGGCTGGATTTGATTGGTGTCGTGAGAACGGGAGTAAATTCTTAGGTAGTGGTGGTTTTGATAAGGACTTGCCTTGTATGGGCCAGTAGGCCTTCTGCAGTGTTCCTCCATTCTTATGTTCTTATGTACTAATGTCTGTGCTTAAGACACACTGCATAATTCAGTGCAATCAAATTTGCCAAGTTGCTAATTTTGGCCTAGACCTGAGAGAATGAGCACGTGATGGTGTGCATATAAAAATAAATCCTGTTGCATGATGCATGCGACAGTTCAGTTGCTATTTTAACACCTGGGTTAAAATAGCAACTCAAAGAGCTTTTACAACAGTCTTCATGGGTTTACTGCCTGTTTCTTGGTACCAATAGAAAGCCCAGAAGACATGCTCATGGAATGGAGATTATGATCAGTTTCAGAAGAGGCCTGAAATAGGCATAAAATTTGTGGAAATGGTCAATTGGGAGAGTTCCCTGGGAAAGAGGGAGGGGAGCCCCCTCCCTTGTTTGCTTCATGGATTTTACCAGGTTTGCTTTAATTATTGTAATGACCTAAACCATAACCAGGCATTCATTGTTATGGTTTATTAGACAAGAAATAAGATGGGGAGGAGGTGTATATTTCCATGTGGTAATGGATTCAAAATAAAAGAGGAAGTGTTATATAACTGAGGTCAAATTAGCAGAAATATTAAATTTTTTGCTGATATTCCAGAGGATGGGTAAGGCCCCCCTACAACCTCCCCCATCTGTTTTATGGTTTTTAATAGATCTCATTTAAATAGTGGGATGAATGTAAACCATGAAAAAATTTATCATTTTATTATTCAAGAAACAAAATCTTCTATTATTGTGTGAATAAGAATTCCAATGGAAAGCAAGAATAATATAGGAGAGGCCTGGGGCCATGACTAATGAACAGAGGACATGTTTTAGTGCCAGGAATGTCTTACATTGTTTATTAAGGCCTTTAAATTGTCCTTTTTGAATAGTAAAATTGGCCAAATTACCAAATTCTAATCACTGTAGAGTATATTTTATTTGGCTGAAATAGGCAGTTTCTTGTGCTAAATTAATAGAATGGAAGGAATATTAATGAAACAGCTTAAAATTTAGTAGACCAGAACAATGGAATAGGCCTAGAATAGGACAAATTGAGCAAAGTTGCCAATGTGTAAACTATGTCGAGACTGCTAACTTTGCGCCTGCATAATTCCAAGAGTTTTCCATCAAATTTCATACTTTTGGTGTCATTTCCTTCAGAAAAAGTGTATCAGTTCAGAAAAAAAGGAGGGAGAGGGGTAGAATTTTGGACACAGAGAGCAAGTTTCACTTTAGGGTCTGGACAGTGTACAGCCTCTCCTCACTTAACGACAGAGTTCCATTCCCGAGACCACATCGGTAAACAAATTCGTCATTAAGTGAGGAGCATACCATAATGGTAGTGGGTTTGTGTCAACCATCTTTGATATGGTTTTAATGTCACCTTTGAACCATTTATAACATTTCTGGTATATTTTTAAATGTTTATACAGTAGTGTACTGTACAGTCATCCCTTGGTTTTCAATTGTCTCAGTTTTCACCGATTTTGGTTTTCAATCACTTTTTTCGTGGAAAAATTGTCTCAGTTTTCACCGATGGTAGAGAACCTGTCCACCAGTGCCCCGCACATACAAAGCACGCTAGGCCGCCACCCACGCACATTGTCACGCAGTCTAGCATTGTTTATTCTTGAGTGAATATCACCCCAGGAGTTCATACAAAACATTTATTAACAATTCATTGTTTTTGGCCCTTGAATATTGTGTGTGACTACTAAATAAGCTACAATGGGCCCAAAGAAAGCTCCTAGTACCAGTCCTTTGGTAAAGAAAGCGAGAAACACTATGGAGTTTAAGAGTGTAGCAGGCATGCAGGGAGTGTAGCAGGCATGCAGGGAGTGTAGCAGGCATGCAGGAGTGTAGAGGCATGCAGGGAGTGTGCAGGCATGCAGGGAGTGACAGGCATGCAGGGAGTGTAGCAGGCAGGGGAGTGTACAGCATGCAGGGAGTGTAGCAGGCATGCAGGGAGTGTAGCAGGCATGCAGGGAGTGTAGCATGCAGGAGTGTAGCAGGCATGCAGGGAGTGTAGCAGGATGCAGGAGTGTAGCAGGCAGGGAGGTGTAGCAGGCAGGGAGGGAGTGTAGCAGGCAGGGAGGGAGTGTAGCAGGCAGGGAGGGAGTGTAGCAGGCAGGGAGGGAGTGTAGCAGGCAGGGAGGGAGTGTAGCAGGGTGCAGGCAGGAGGGAGTGTAGCAGGCAGGGAGGGAGTGTAGCAGGCAGGGAGGGAGTGTAGCAGGAGGGAGTGAGCGGCAGGAGGTGTAGCAGGCAGGGAGGAGTGTAGCAGGCAGGGAGGGAGTGTAGCAGGCAGGGAGGGAGTGTAGCAGGCAGGGAGGGAGTGTAGCAGGCAGGGAGGGAGTGTAGCAGGCAGGGAGGGAGTGTGCAGGCAGGGAGGGGTGAGGCAGGAGGGTGTAGCAGGCAGGGAGGAGTGGCATGCAGGAAGTGACCCCGGATAAGGACTTGGTATGTACCTAACTTCCTTATGGAAGGGGATTCCCCTTCCAAAAAATATGGCCTCTTCCCTCTCTTCCATCCAGCAACATCAGTCTTCAATAAAGGTAAGTGCCACAGAGTTCATTCATTTGTGCATGTAAATCTATCTTTAAGGCTCCCCAAATTTTTTTTTCCAAACTTCTGGAACGGATTAATTGAATTTCCATTATTTCTTAAGGGGAAAATAGTTTTGGTTTTCACCGATTTTAGTTTTAGCTGATCCATCTGGAACGGATTAAAATTGAAAACCAAGGGATGACTGTATATTGTAATAAACAGAATACGTAGAGGAAATCAACTCTAATATACAATATTTAGGTGTGCATACTGGTCAGAAAGCCCATTGTAAGTCAGTCGTCGATAAACGAGTCCAGTGGACCCCGGAGTTCGTTGGCGTCGGAGTTCGTGAAAATCGGAGTTCATATTTTTTCGGAAAAATATTGGTTCGGTGTTTGTGGATCCGCTCAGAGTTCGTGATTCGTCCCAGACGCGTACGCGTGGCCTGAGCGAGCCCGACACCCCATTGAGAGTCGGTGTGCCATTGTTTACCAGCACCCACGCATTCATACCATACATTTTGTCATTATTCCATTGTTTTTAGTGCTTGCAACTGCTAAATATGCCACAATGGGCCCCAAGAAAGCTCCTAGTGCCAGCCCTTTACCAAAGGGCTGGCACTAGGGAGAATGTCTTCTTACGTGATTCAGTGATTCTACGATATGTTATGATACTAAAACAGCAGAGTTGACAAAGGCTATAGTGCCTGCCAGCGATAGTGTAGCATTAACAGTGTAGCAAGTAAGTTAAGTCATTAATCTATAGAAAAATGACGACACAAAACTTAACTCCTCCAATGTTGTTGGAGTTATATAAGGCAACTGACAACACCGCCGTGTCTGGCAGCCATCACTATTTCAGGCATATCTTTCAGTGGCCCTTATATACCCAACAACAAACACGAACACCAGTCCACATTTGTAATGACATTTTATTCATTCTAGAGTATGTCATGTTTCTATGTTATTAATATTGTTTATTATGTCATATTAGATGAATTGTGATAGATAAATAAGCCATAGAGTTTATATTAGTGTCATTTTGAATGACACTTGTCCTGTCCACAAACACACACCCCTGTCGCCGGCACAATTTCAAACATTCACCAGAAACAGAACACTCTCGAACACTTTTTTGAGCAACAGGGGTCCATTATTATTATTATAATCAAAAGAAGCGCTAAACCACAAGGGTTATACAGCACGGCAGGGCAGGACAGGATGCAGGGAGAATAGATTGTAAGCGGGAGATGGATGATTAGTAGGGTATGGAGTGCAGCAGAACAGTGGATAGTGCAGGGATAGAGAGTAGCAAGAGATCGAGGTAGAAGAGACTGAGGGAGATGCTAGAGGTATAATCTTCAGAGTTTGTGTAGTAAGTCAGTTTCTGTCAAAAAGTCAACAAGTGTGTCAGGATTAAAGAAGGGTCCATCAGCAAGAAGGGAAGGTAAAGAATGGGCCGCAGAGCGAAGACGCCATTGGAGGTAAATTCTGCGTGCTCGCTGATAAAGTGGACAGTCCAACAGAATATGTCGAACAGACACTGGAACCTGACAATGCTCACAGAGAGGGGCAGGGAGCCTCTCCATGAGATACCCATGCGTAAGACGAGTGTGGCCAATGCGAAGACAGGAGAGTGTAGTCTCCCAACCTCTACATTGGTGACACGAAGTAGGCCAGAAACCTATACTCGGTTTAATAGAATGAAGTTTGTTATTTAGCAGGTCAGACCACCGTTGTTGCCAACAGGTGCGAAGGTGGGTAGCAATGACCGCAAAATAGTCCGTAAAAGGAACACCTCTATATGAAACTGGAAGGTCATGTACTGCTGACCGCGCAGCAGTCTCTGCCTGTTCATTGCCCTGTACGTCAACATGACCAGGGACCCAACAAAAAACAATATCTTTGTGCTTGCAAGAGATACGGCATAACCAAAGTTGGATACGAAGAACT